>CAUYON010034690.1:0-12880 GCA_963573935.1 Arctocebus calabarensis
TGTACCAGAATGTTTATTGCAGCCCAATTCATAATTGCTAAGTTGTGGAAGAAGCCCAAATGCCCATCAACCCATGAATGGATTAATAAATGGTGGTACATGTATAGCCTGGAATACTATGCAGCCTTAAAGAAAGATGGAGACTTTACCTCTTTTGTGTTTGCATGGATGGAGCTGGTACATATTCTTCTTAGCAAAGTATCTCAGGAATGGAATAAAAAGTATCCAATGTAATCAGCCCTAATATGAAGCTAATTTATAGCTTTCATATGAAGGCTAAAACCCAATTACAGCACAAGAATACAGGGAAAGGGGAAAGGGAAGGGAGGGGAGGAGGGAGAATGGGTGGAGGGAGGGCAATTAGTGGGATCACACCTATGGTGCATCTTAGCAGAGTACTGGTGAAACTTATTAAATGTAGAGTATCAATGTCTTTATATAGTGATCAAGAAAATGCCCTGAAGGCTATCTCTAACAGTACAATCAAAATATTTGATTGTATATGAAGCACATTCTACTCTAAGATTACACCAATGTACACAATTATGATTTAATAAAATTATTTTTAAAAAAAAGAAAGAAAAAGAAAAAGGTGAAATATTTTCTCTGACATTGTTAAATACTTGGATTTAATTATTAATGCCCCTATAATTGCTATGAAGAATTGAGTTGTCTAATAAACTTGTGCTTCAGGAAAAAAAAACAAAAAACAAAAAAACTCTAACCAGAAGCTTTTTAATTTGATCAAATCCCAGTAATGTATTTTTGGTGTTGCTTAAATGCCCAGGGGGTGGTTCTCCTCATAAAATATTCTCCCAGGCCAATTTCTTCAAGTGTTTTCCCTGCACTTTCTTCTGTATTTTTAAGGTTTCATGTCTTAAGTTTAAATCTTTTACCTAGTGAGAGTCTATCTTTGTTAATGCAGAAAGGTATGGGTCCAGTTTCAGTCCTCTACAGGTCGCCAGCCAGTTCACCCAGCACCATTTGTTAAATAGGGAATATTTTCCCCACTGAATGTTTTTAATTGGCTTGTCAAAGATCAAATAATGATAAGTAGCTGGGTTCATCTCTTGGCTCTCTATTCTGTTCCATACATCTACCTCTCTGTTTTTGTGCCAGTACCATGCTGTTTTCATCATTATCAATTTATAGTATAGTCTGAGGTCTCAGAGCATGATTCCTCCTGATTTGTTTTTATTTCTGAGTAATGTCTTGGTTATTCAAAGTTTTTTCTGATTCCATATAAAACAAAGTATTTTTTTTGAGGTCTTTAAAGTATGACAGTGGTGCTTTAATAATGATTGCATTAAAATTATATACTGCTTTGGGTAATATGGACATTTAAACAATGTTGATTCTTCCCAGCCATGAGCATGGTATGTTTTTTCATGTGTTAACATCTTTAGCTATTTCTTTTCTTGGAGTTTCATAGTTGTCTTTATAGAGATCTTTCATGTTCTTTGTTAGGTAAACTCCCAAATATTTCATCTTCTTTGGCACAACTGTAAAAGGAATAGTCTCTAGCTTTTTTTTCAGCTTGACTATTGTTAGTATATATAAAGGCTACAGATTTTTGAGTATTTATTTTGTAACCTGAGACGCTGCTGTATTCCTTGATCACTTCTAAGAGTTTTATAGTTGAATCCCTGAGTTTTTCCAGATATATAACCATATCATCTGTGAAGAGTGAAAGTTTGATCTCCTCTGACCCTATATGGATACCCTTGACCGCCTTTTCTTGCCTGATTGCAATGGCTAAGACTTCCATTACAATGTTAAAAAGCAGTGGAGACAACGGGCGACTTTGCCTGGTTCCTGATCTAAGTGGAAACAGTATGTAAAGCAAGCAGACAGCCCTCAGAATGGAAGAAGATATTTGTAGGTTATATCTCTGACAAAGGTTTAACAACCAGAATCCACAGGGAACTCAAGTGTATTAGCAAGAAAAGAACAAGTGATCCCTTCTCAGGGCTGGAAAGGGACTTGAAGAGAAACTTCTCTGAAGACGACAGGCATACCAGCCTACAGACACATGAAAACATGCTCATCATCCTTAATCATCAGAGAAATGCAAATCAAAATTACTTTGAGATATCATCTAACTCCAGTAAGATTAGCCCACCATCACAAAATCCCAAAACCAGAGATGTTGACATGGATGTGGAGAAAAGGGAACACTTCTACATTGCTGGTGGGAATGCAAACTAATACGTTCCTTTTAGAAAGATGTTTGGAGAATATTTTGGGATCTAAAAATAGACCGGCCATTCACTCCTTCAATTCCTCTACTAGGTATATATCCAGAAGACCAAAAATCACTTTATAACAAAGATATTTGTACCAGAATATTTATTACAGCCCAATTCATAATTTCTAAGTCATGGAAGAAGCCCAAGTGCCCATTCACCCATGAATGGATTAATAAATTATGGTATATGTACACCATGGAATATTATGCAGCCTTAAAAAAGATGCAGACTTTCTCTCTTTTATGTTTTCATGGCTGGAGCTAGAACATATTCTTCTTAGCAAAGTATCTCAAGCATGGAAGAAAAAGTATCCAATGTACTCAGCTGTACTACGAAACCAATTTATAAGCACCCACACTTCCATATGAAAGCTATAACCCAACTACAGCCCAAGATAAAGGGTAAAGAAGATAGGGAAGGGAGGGAAGAAGAGACGATGGAGGGAGGGAGGGTAATTAGTGGAACCACACCTTTGGTGCATTTTATAAGGGTACATGTTAAATCTACTAAGTGTAGAATATAAATGTCTTAACACAATAACCAAGAAAATGTGGTGAAGGCTATATTAACTAGTTTCATGAAAACCTTTCCAATTGTATATATAACCAGCACATTGTACCCCATAACTGCATAAATGTACACAGCTATGATTTAATTAAAAAGAAACAAAGAAAGAACTCTACGCAGAGTATGACAGAGTAAGACTCTGTCTCCAAAAAAAAAAAAAGACTTTCTTAGTCTGCTTAGGCTTTTACTTTCCTCATATTCAGCATGATAATGGTTCTCACCAATGTGGTTAACAGAGAAATTAAAGCAAGTCATCTAAAGTGCTTAGGCTAGACCCTAACACCTTAGTGAGTACTCAGAAATATTTGTTATTATGGTTAAAGTGTTTGGCTAACACCTTTTGTCTGGCATCACTTTGAAAGGTGCTGAACTGGCAAGTCCATTTCATTATCTCTGTAAGCATCATATCCTTTTTAGATTGTAAATCCCTGCAGGGTAATGTCTGTGTATTTAATCTTCTAACACTCCTTTAAGTCCTACAAAAATGAGGCAATTCAGAAACTTTCTTTTAGGCAAATGTTTGTTAAGCAGAAAAAAAATCTGGTGCTAGCGTATCTATGTCTCTCTCTCTCTCTCTCTTTCTCCCCCCCATTCTCAACTATGCCACAAACATACAAACATGCACCTCTCTCATGCCTCTTCCTCTGACTCTAAACAATCCTTTTTTTTTTTTTAAGTGCTTTGGCTCAAATAGCTTATCCAACTAATTCTCTTCTACCTTTTGCTGAGAGGCTACTTAATGAGAAGTCTCACTCACTGCCTCTGTTCCACCACCTAATTAGTCTGTAATGCACTGCAAACCAACTTCCTTCCCACTATGCTACTAAAATGGTCTCCCAAAGATCATGGACTCCTCCCCATCCCAGATTGACAGCAATTCCTCAGCACTTATCTTCCTTGCTCTCTTTGCAGTCCTTGACCTCCTGCCCATTCACTCTCCCTAGTGCTCAGGCAGTGAGCACTGGAGGAATTCAGTCCTCAAAAGTTTTTCAATTGTATCATTTAAACTGGGTTTTAATGTCTATAAAATTCAAGTCATGGCACTCTTAGTATGTGCAACATTTATAATGACCTCTTTAACTACATACAGAAGGGAATATACATAATTTGCTGACACCAAACATATCTTATAGATGCTCTTGGGTGTGCTCATTTTTCTTGATAATCTGTGCTTCAAAATGCACAGATTGACAACTTTAAGATTTAAAAAAGTCAAGTGTTTGTGTGTGTGTTTTTTTTGTCCAGTGCTCAGCTTATAATTATTTTTACCAAGAAGACACTAGTTCAGTTCATTCTCCATCCACTATATTTAGTAAGGACTTGGAGAGGGGCAAGGAGGCAAGACAGGGAAGAGCCCTGTGTTAAGACCCCTGCGAGGAAGATTGACCTGCTTTGTCTCCACAAAGATGGGATTACTGAAGTCCTTGCACACTAGGATTCAGCAAAAGATTCTCTCAGAAAATAATGAGGGTGGATGAGGATGTCGGGCTTCTGTCCCCGGGTTGCTATAGTTCACATCCTCATTAAAACTGTCATTGTATGGCCTCATGATTGCCTCCCTCCATTCCTGCCACAGTGCAGTCAGCTTCTGGTAGATTCCATCTGTTACTTCTCCTCTCGTTATGCCTGAGCGATCCCTTTTCCTTTAATCCTACAGTCTTTAACAGCTAATGTGAGATGACACAACACAGGAAATGGAAGCCCACCTAAAATGACACTTCACTTTGTATCATCCAGGTGTGTGATTCTGTGTGCCATATCCCTCCTTCCTAAGAAATGAGTAATAAAGCCAGGGAAACTCTTTGAGTCAAACAAGATGAATATTGTGTTATCAAGTAAGACATTTATTCAAAACACCTGGAAGTATAGAGAAGGATAGTGAGTCTTTCCCAGAGATGATATAACCTATTCTCTCCAGATCACAAATTTAATACTCCTGGTACTGCCTACCTGTTCCTCCTAGGAGCAGTTCCTTCTAGAAATGGTCAGCTACTCCTGATTAATCATACATTTTGTCCATGGGTTGCTAGATCCCAAGTATCCCCTCAAGAATACTTCAAGAATCCCCCTTTGGAGGGAGCAAGATGGTGAACTAGAGATATCCCTTTTGTAGCCACACATAATGAGGTTAGAGAGAATGATCTCTAGCCATCTCTGGGGAAGATTTCCCCTGAAACATCACTTCAGGGGCACAGGAGGCAGCAGGAGATTCTGGGAGCCAACAAAGTGGTCAAGAGCAAAGTGGTCAAGAACCAGTACAGAAAGCAAGTAGAGGCCATCTGGTTTAGTGGTGGTTTTCAAACAGATAGCAGGGTCCTTGTGCAAGGATGATTCTGGTGGCACCTGCTGAGCTGGGCAACCACTCATGTGGAGACTTGAATGAAACACACTTTCCTCATGACCAAGGGACACTGTTTGCAAAGGTCAAGATTTGTCTATTAAGTAGCATGATGGGGAGTTTAAGCTCCCAAACCTGTGGGGATTGAGGGCAAAGAAATCAGGAAGATGGGACAAGGTCTCCTTGGCAAGATAGTAGCTTCCAACCCCTACCTATACAGCTATATCAGCATCATGATTAGTATCTCATACCCCAGAATATCACCTGTTGTAGAGGCAATATATGGCAAAATATATTTTTTCCATTTTTTTCTAATTTTCCCCTAGATTTTCCCTTTTTTATACTTACAATTTTTCATTCTTTCTGTCTCTAATAGTAAGAACTTCACTTTTGCTACAGTTTTTCTACTCCTTTAATTCCTTTTGTCCCAACTTTTTCCCTTCAGGTTGTTTTGTTGTATTTTTATTTTTCCATTTTTAGTTTCTTCAATATTAGGGGCTCCATTTTTTGCTATCATTTTTCTTCCCTTTTATTCTTTCTTTTCTTTCCATTTCTCTCTTCTTTTCTCTTTACACAAAGACTTTTCTACTTTTTTATCTTTCTCACATAAATTTCTCAAATAACAACTATATTCCCCTTTTTTAACATCTATTATTTTATTTTTAGTTTTCCTTATTTACTTTTATTGTTATTTTATCTTTTTATGATCTGCTTTATTCTTTGTCAATCTGTATGCCATTTATGAAACAGAGCTTCACTCTGAGGTCTAGGCTGGGCTGCCACAACACTGGCCTGGCTCAAGGAGACCTTGATCCCCTGGTCTACAGGATCCTTCTAGCTTTGGCCTTTGGAAAAATGCTACTAGTAGGTCCCCATTGCAACATATTGCTGTTTGGGTTTGTTTGTTTGTTTGTTTTTCTTCTCTATTTGGTGGAGGTGGAGTCTTGTTTTTGCTTAGGCTGGTAAGGAGCTTCTGAACTTGAGGGACCAACTCATTCTATCCCCCAGTGGCTGGGAATTGCAGGGTCAAAGGACCCTGTTGAACACAACAATTACTCCTGTCTCTCTCTTCCTGTTCTTCTCTTCTTGTTGTCAATCTTTCCTTTTACTACCTTTTTCTTTTCTCTTTTTCTATCTTTTCTCCTTCTTTCTCTTTCTATCTTTTCTCCTTCACTCTTCTTTTTGGTCTAATACCAAAAGGATGCTTCAACAGCTAAGCACAGAGACAAGATAACTTAAAGAGGAGGAGTGTGTGAAAGAAAAAAGTGAAGAAAAGAGCTAGACAGGAAGAAAATACTCACAAAGAGGAAACAACAGAAAAATCCTGGCAACACACACAAAAAAACAGAACAGAGCATCCCCTCCATCAAAGGATAATGAGGTAGCTACCACAGAGGATTCCATCTACAAATAAATGATAGAAATGACAGAAAGGGAATTTAAAATATAGATGATAAGAAATGCAAGAAATTTCTGAGAAAGTGGAAAATAACCAAAAGGAAATCTAAAACCAGAATCAAATATGGGATGAAAGATATGAAGAATATAGAAAGGATATAGCAAAGCTTAAGGAATTGAAGGCGTCAATCAGGAAACTTAAAAATGTAGTAGAAGGTATCAATAACAGAGTAGACCATGGTGAAGAAAGACTCTCAGAACTAGAGGATAAAGTTGTTGAGCTAACACAGGTAGTTAAAGAAGCAGAAGAGAGAGAAAGTAGTACATTTGCTCAAAGAATAATGGGAAATCACAAAGCATTCATTGTGCTGGAAGTTCTAGCCAATGCAATCAGGCATGAGAAGGATATAAAGGGCATCCAAATAGGGCCAGAGGAGGTCAAACTCACACTCCTCAATTATATTATGATCTTATACCTAGAAAATCCCATAGACTCAACCACAAAACTCCTGGAAATCATCAGGAAACACAGTCATGTCTCAGGGTATAAAATCAATGTCCACAAATCAGTAGCCTTTGTATATGCCCCAAACACCCAAGATGAGAAGCAAATCAAGGACACAATTCCCTTCATAGTAGCTTCCAAGAAAATGAAATACTTAGGAATATGCCTAACAAAAGAGGTGACAGATCTTCACAAAGAGAATTATGAAACCTTAAGAAAAGAAATTGCAGAAGACATTAACAAATGGAAGATCCTCCATGGAAGAACCATGCTCTTGGCTGAGAAGAATCAACATTGTCAAAATATCTATTCTACCCAAAGCACTCTACAGATTCAATGCAATCCTCATTAAAATACCAACATCATACTTTAAGAACTGGAAAAAATGGTACTTCATTTTGTATGAAACCAGAAAAAATCCCATATAGCCAAGGCTATTCTAAGTAATAAAAATAAAGCCAGAGGCATCACCTTACCAGACCTCAGGTTATAAGTCCACAGTGATGAAAGAAGCATGGTATTGGCACAAAAATAGAGACATAAACATGTGCAATAGAATAGAAAACCAAGAAATGAAACCATTCTGTAGTTGCCATCTGATATTTAATAAACAAAACCAAAGCATAAGCATACAGTGAGGAAAAGAATCCTTATTCAACAAATGGTGCTGGGAGAACAGGATAACCACATGGAAAAGACTGAAACGGGACCCACATCTTTTACCACTTGCAAAAATTGACTCAAGATGGATAAAAGACTTAAATCTAAGACACAAAACATTAGAAATCTTAGAAGAAATTGTGAGGAAAATTCTTGTTGCTGTCAGACTGAGGAAAGATTTTATGATAAACACTTCAGCAGCAATCACAACAAAATAAATAAATATGACTTAGTTAAGCTGAAAATGTTTTGTACAGTTAAGGACACAACAAGGAAAGCAAAAAGACAACCTTCAGAATGGGAAAAGATATTTGCAGGGTATGAATCTGACCAAAGGTTGATAATTAGAGACTATAGAGAACTCAATCAACAAAAAAAAGAGCAAACTTTCCCATCTGTCACTGGACAAGAGATATGAACAGAACCTTCTCTAAGGAAGACAGATGAATGGCTAACAAACACTTGAAAAAATGCTCATCATCCTTGATTGCCAGAGAAATGCAAATCAAAACTACTTTGAGATATTACCTAACTTCATTGAGAATAGCCCACATCAAAAAGTCTCAAAGCCGCAGATGCTAGCATGGATGTGGAGAGAAGGGAACACTTTTACACTGTTGGTAGGACTGCAAACTAATACAACTTCTTTGAAAGAAAGTATGGAGATTTGTCAAAAAACTCAAATTAGACCTCCCATTTGATCCTTCAGTCCCACATCCAGGCATCTACACAGAAGAAAAAAATCATATTATCATAAGGACATTTGCACTACATTGTTTATCACAGCTCAATTTACAATTGCCAAGACGTGGAAACAACCTAAATGCTCACCAACCCAGAAATGGATTAACAAGCTGTGTATATGTATACCATGGAATACTACTCGGCCATTAAAAAAGATAGAGACTTTTGTATTAACCTGGATGGAGTTGAAACACATTCTTCTTAGTAAAGTATCACAAGAATGAAGAAGCAAGAATCAAATGTATTCAATACTAAAACAAAGCCAGTGGAAGATCTAACACATGCTCACACAAGAGAAAAACTCAAATCAATTTAAGGTGGGAAGCAGGGGAAGGGGGAGGGGGAAATGGGGAGGAAGTGAGATGGGTGTGCTCCCACTTAATGGGCACAATGCTAGGGTGTATGGCACATCTGTTGGGGATGGGACTGAATTAGGCAAACATTGTAATCTAATTCTTTGTACCCTCAAATTAACCTGAAACAATAAAAAAAAAAAGAATTCTCTCTTTGCCTGCCTGGATTGGAGACAGAAATCAACAATCAACTATGTGAGCAAAATGCAGCCTAAAATACTAAACCACAGTAGTCCTTCTGCCAAAGAAAAATCACCCTTCTAGAGAAGGAAATTTTCCAGATTTCTGTTCAGCTATCTTATTCATGTCCAAGTAGGCAGCTACAATATGAAGGAAAAGTCTGATAGAAAGTGAACTTTAAATAGGACCCTGCATTTTCAACGGCTTCTCTTTTGTTCAATGTTGTTAATGGGTCCAATGAGTGTTAGTTGTTTTCTTAGCATCTGTTTTCCCTACAGAGATGAAACAGTGAGGAGGTACAAACCAAGCACAGGCTTTGCATTCAGGATTGTGGGTAGAATCCCTGCTTCAGTTTGATTAGGCACATAGTTGGGTGATGTGAATCTCTGAGCCTAAGTTTCTTCATCCCTCAAATGGAAATAAAAATAGTGCTTCCCTTATAATGGAGCTGGGAAAAAGTCATACTCTGCATGTAAAGCATCTGAGAGTTTGGTATTTAGTAGCAGCTCAAACAATATATCTGTCTCAGTTGATGAGTGGAATTGTTTCTTTGTGATGTTAACTGATTCATTTTGGTAAATACCTCTTATTTATATCTACTGATTTCAGATGAAGATGTCTGAAGACATACTCCCCTTTCCACCTTACCTTGTACTTTTTTTTGAGACAGAGTCTCACTTTGTGGCCCCTGGTGGAGTGCTATGGCCTCATAATTCCCAGCAACCTCAAACTCTTGGGCTCATGTGATTCTCTTGCCTCAACCTCCCAAGTAGCTGGGACTATAGGCACCTGGACAATGCCTGGCTATGTTTTAGAGATGGAGTCTCACTCTTGCTCAAGCTGGTTTTGAACTTGTGAGCTCAGGCAATCAACCCACCTCGGCCTCCCGGAGTGCTAGGATTATAAGTGTGAGCCACCATGCCTGGCCTTACCTTGTACATTTTAAATGCACCACTGAAATTCTGCCAGAAAATAAAAGGGGAACCTCTTTAAGAATCTATAATTATTAACAGTCAACCACCTTGAAAAGAACTTCTGGATTAATGAACAATGACCCATAATTAAACACAACAGTACTTAGATGGCCCCAGAAAGCACTGTCTCAGGAATAATGAATGTTTATCACTCTTGTTTGCTTTCAGTGTGAAAGTAATTAATATTAGTTACAGAGATTTTTTAACCATAAGTGGGGGAAATGGCCAGGTGCAGTGGCTTATATCTGTAATCCCAGCACTTTGTGAGGCCTAGGTAGGAAAATTGTTTAAGCCTGGGAGTTTGAAAATAGCCTGGGCAACATAGGAAACCCTATCCCTAAAAAAAAAAATTTTTTTTTTTTAAATTTAAGAACAGACAGGTGTGGTGGCACATACCAGTAGTCCCAGCTTTTTGTAAGACTGTAATAGGAGAATATCTTGAGCTCAGTAGTTCCAAGTTATAGTCAGCTGTGGTCATGCCACTATACTCCATCCAGGCAAGAGAATGAGACCTTGTCCCTAATTAAAAAAGGAGAGGGTGGTGAAATACATAAGCTACTGACCCATAAAGAGAAAATTTTCAATATTTTTTATTTTAAAATAAATTAATTACCTTTATATTAATATCTATGATTGACAATATGTTTAAGAACACAAATTAGTCTATACCACATTTTTCATTAAGTAACCCATTTTATTAAAAGGCTATTAAATGCAAGTTGTTTCCATAACTGAAATTGTTGCTTTCTCTCCTAAAGAGGGAACACTAATGTTTCTCAACAGGGTTAGAAACAAACATAAAGCAAACCAAGTGAAAAGAATTCTGTTAACACCAACCAGCTTTTCAACCTTTGTGAATATATGATAGAGGTATTTATGTGTAAGTATGTATCTATACTATGGCATTTTCATATAATTTTCATAAAATACCGAGAAATAGATTTACTTTCCACTTACTTCATTTCTCACTTTAAAATACACTGTTGTAAGTAGGATTCTATACCAGTTTGATAATATTCCTTAATATTAGCAAGATAATCTGTACTTGCAGATGAGAGTTGAAAATCCATTACCCTTTGCTACCACTGAATCCCTCAAGAAAATAATCATAATGAGGTTTTTAAGTTTGAAGCCACAACATAAAAAACTAAAGAGACAACAGTAATTAAGTTTTAGAACTTCCGCCACAGGTGTCTTCAATATTCTCAGCGAATGCTATGTCTGACCTAGAATTCTGTATCCAGCCAAGCTATCAACCAAGCATGAGGGTAGGAACAAAGCCATTTTCAAATGGGTAAGATCTCAAATTCATCTACTATGAACTGTCAGGGATCCAGGGGAGCGTGTGCCTGTTGAAACAAGAGAAACCACGTTCAGCAAGAAGACAGCACAGGATCCAGAAATCATGGGATCCAGCACAAGAGATGGGTAGAAAGGGGCAGTCGAGATTGTGCAGTGGGACTCCTGCTGGGATCAATGACAGGAAATTAAACACTGCCCATGGGAAGGGCCGAGGAAGCCCTGGGAAAGGGTAGACTCCCTGAAGACACATCTAAGGTGACAATGGGGATAATTTACTATTTTGTATTTAGAAAACTAAGAAAATTTTTTAAAAAATAAATAAGGATCAGCTCGGCACCTGTGGCTCAACGGGCTAAGGTGCCAGCCACGTACACCTGAGCTGGCGAGTTCGAATCCAGCCCGGGCCCGCCAAACAACAATGACAGCTGCAACCAAAAAATGGCTGGGCATTGTAGCAAGCACCTGTAGTCCCAGCTACTTGGGAGGCGGAAGCAGGAGACTCACTTGAGCCCAGGAATTGGAGGTTGCTGTAAGCTATGATGCCACAGCACTCTATCCAGACTCTGTCTCAAAAATAAATAAATAAATAAAAAAGGGTCAAAAAGCATCATGAGGAATGGTGGCTAAGAGTGTAGAATCTTCAACTACACTCTTCGGGCTTACATCCTGGTTTTGCCACATGCACCTTATTCTCCTCAGGGTTAAAATAGAGATAATAGACCATTCTTATAATGCTCTATTGAGAAATATGTGGATCATCTATGGAAAGTTCTAAGGATAATGTTTATCTCCCCACTATGCTCAATACAGAGCAGTAACTGCGGTGTAGTCCAGGGCTCAGCTACACACAGCATGTACTCAGTAAAAATTACATAAGACTAAGTGTTTAATTAGCTGAGAATATGGCAATTCTGAGGCAGAAGGATGGGGGAATAGGATGAGTACATGTTTGTGTGACAGGAAAGAGCATGTGGAAGGAAAGATATTCTCAATATCCATTATTATAGTAGTTGTAAACAAAATCTAGAAAATAGTAATAAAAACATACCATTTGTTTTTGAGACAGTCTCACTTTGTTCCCCTTAGTAAACTGCCAGGATGTCATAGCTCACAGCAACATCAAACTCTTGGGATCAAACGATTCTCTTGCCTCAGTCTCCCATGTAGCTGGGACTACGGGTGCCCTCCACAACACCCAAGTAATAGAAGCATACTATTTAGAAGAATACAATGAGAATACTAGAAAATTAACCTAATGAACTAAAAATGGCTGCCCCTAGAATGAAAATGAGGGTAAAAAGCAGGCTTAGTTATATTCCACAAACTTTATGAGAAATAGTATTTAACTCCTTAAACTTTGTGCATGAATGCAGATTTTAAAAACCGAAATCATGGCTCGGCACCTGTGGCTCAACGGACTAATGCACCAGCCACTTACACCTGAGCTGGCAGGTTCGAATCCAGCCTGGGCCTGCCAAACAACAATGATAGCTGCAACCAAAAAATGGCCAGGCATTGTGGCAGGCGCCTGTAGTCCCAGCTACTTGGGAGGCAGAGGCAGGAGACTCGCTTGAGCCCAGGAATTGGAGGTTGCTGTGAGCTGTGATGCC
>CAUYON010034693.1:0-28223 GCA_963573935.1 Arctocebus calabarensis
CTGTAGTCCCAGCTACTTGGGAGGCAGAGGCAAGAGACTTGCTTGAGCCCAGGAATTGGAGGTTGCTGTGAGCTGTGATGCCACAGCACTCTATTCAGGGTGACAGCTTGAGGCTCTGTCTAAAAAAAAAAAAAAAAAACAAAATACACACACACACACACCTTGGTACAACCACTTAAAAAACTAGGAGTACATGCTCTAGCTGAACATAATCCACATCTGAACTTACCTGCTTCTGAGTATGTATGCAACAGAAATGCATTCATAGCCTCTCAAGGGATACAAACTAGAATATTCATAGCAGCACAATTAGAATAGTTCCCGAATAGAAACTCCTTAAATCCCCAATAGCAATAAAATGAAAAAAGTGTGATCTTTGGAGCAGTGGAGTACTATACAGCAATGAAAATGAACGATAGGCAAACACATCAAAATAACAGTAATGTTCTTAAACATGATATAGAGCGAAAGAGTCCAGTCACGAGAGTACAGGCAGTCCCTGAGTTTCAAACATCCGACTAGGAACAAACTTACAAACGGAGGCTAGTATAGGTAATAGGTAAATGTACCCATTCCAACTTACATACAAATTCACGTTAAGAACAAACCTACAGAACTATCTTGTTTGTAATCTGGGGACTGCATGTATGTATATATGATTCTGTTTATACAAAGTGGCCAAACTACTCTATGTTCTTAAAGGTTAGAAGAGCAGGTTATCTTATGGGGTAGCTACTGGAAGAGAGCCCAGTGGGATGGGGCAGTATGGGGTTGGGCTTAAAATTCTTTCTGTTAAAATAACAGATATGGTCCTCTGCTCCGGATTGGACCTTCCCTAGTTGGAAGGACGACTCTGGAGGTAGAAAATGATGCACAGTGAATGTGAAGTACTGTTTGTTAAGTGAAGTTGAATCACACATGGGGGCTCACAATGATCTTAGCCCTGCAAATGTTGAATTTCCTCTAGTGCAGAATGTCCACTCTTTTTTTTTTTTTTCTGCCACACTTTGGAAGAAGACTGTTGCCTTGGGCCACATGTTAAATACACAACACTAGCGAAAGCTGATTAGCTCAGAAAGGTCAATGCCTTTTCATGATGTCCATTACCTTAGATAAGCAAAAAACGTCCTCATAAAACCAGCATGTGGCCCATGTAATGAAGGTCAAATACCCCTGTGGATTTTGTCCTGTTTTTCCCACAGAAGTCACTTTTAGCCAGTCTTAATAGGAATACATCTATGCATAATTAGAGTTTGCTAAAATGTTTTATAAGAATAATATTTTACTAGGGATTTTTCTTTTTTTTTTTTTGAGACACACTCTTGCTATGTCACCCTCAGTAGATTGCCATGGCGTCACAGCTCATAGCAACCTCAAACTCTTGGGCTTAAGCAATTCTTTTGCCTCAGCCTCTCAATTAGCTGGGACTACAGGTGCCTGCCACAATGCCTGGCTATTTTTTTCTTTTGGTTGGAATCATCATTGTTTTTTAGCAGGCCCGGGTGGGCTCGAACCCACCAGCCTCGATGTATGTGACTGGTGCCCTACTCACTGAGCTATGGGCTCTGAGCCACTAGTGAATGTTCTTTGAATGAGGTTTACTTAACGTAAATTGTAAACATTTTTGTTTGTAGGAAAACATTTGTATTTTCAAGCATATAAGGCAGGCAGTAGTGGTAAAGTTGACAAGTTACAGTGTTTCGCAAGAGATTTTTCATGGGGATGCTAATTTGATTAAATTCCCTTTCTCGACACTGATTTATTCAAATTTATTTAAACTATAATTCCTAGTCTGCACTTTTAAGCATTAACTTATATCTTAAGTTCATGATTTTTTTTTTTTTTTGTCGCCCTGGGTAGGTGCTGTGGCATCATAGCTCACAGCAATCTCCAACTCTTGGGCTCAAGTGATCCTCCTGCCTCAGTCTCCCAGGTAGCTGGGACTACAGGTGCCCTTCACAACACCGGACTATTTTTTTCTTTTAAAGACAGGGTCTTGCTCTTGCTCAAGCTGGTCTCTAACTCCTGAGCTCAAGTAGTCCACTTGCCTTGGACTTCCAGAATTGTAAGATTATAGGTGTGAGCCACCACATCCGGCCTTAAGTTCATATTAAAATACATTCCCTGGTCAATCAATTGGTAGCAATTGAATTCATTTTGTTAGTATTTTGTTTTATTTCTTGACAAGTTTAATAAGGATTAAACTACTTGGCAGTGGGCTGGGCATGGTGGCTCACGCCTGTAATCCTAGCACTCTGGGAGGCTGAGGTGGGTGGATTGCTTGAGCTCATGAGTTTAAGACCAGCCTGAGCAAGAGTGAGACCCCCCCCCCCCCACCTTCTCTAGGAAAAGAAAAGATAGCTGGGTGTTGTGGCAGCACTTGTAGGCTTGAGGTAAGAGGATCCCAAGATAATGTCACAGCACTCTACCAGGGGGCAAGAAAATAAGACTGTCTCAAAAAACAAATGAACTACTTATTAGTGGATATTTTCTATGATTTCTAAAATTAAATAAATTTTTCTGGTATTTGAAATATAATGCACATCAGGAAAGGGACAAATTCGGCAGTTTGCTTTTTCAAAATTCTTGGCATTTTAAAGGTGTAGCCCCTAGAGGGTGCTGTTGTACTGAAAGTTGTTTAAATCTTTGAAGAACCATTTTAAGTTTTTAAAATGCACAGGAATTTGTGTTAAAATCCCATTACATTACAGTTAATGACATAGTGGTACCCAATAGGAGTTCAGTGTGTATGTGTGTGTGGGGGGTGTTTTTTTTGTTTTTTTTTTGAGACAGAGCCTCAAGCTGTCACCCTGGGTAGAGTGCTGTGGCATCACAGCTCACAGTAACCTCCAACTCCTGGGCTCAAGTGAGTCTCCTGCATCTACCTCCCAAGTAGTTGGGACTGCAGGTGCCTGCCACAATGCCCGGCTATTTTTTGTTTGGTTGCAGCCATCATTGTTGTTTGGTAGGTCCAGGCTGGATTCGAACCCGCCAGCTTAGGAGTATGTGGCTGGCACCTTAGCGGCTTGAGCCACAGGCCCGAGCCAGAGTTCAGTGTGTTTTAACTGATGAATGGTACCATTTTGTAAATAATAAAAATCTTAGACATAGCTTAATGATACTTGCTTTTGTGAAAAATTGTACAAAGTACTGTATATTTTTCATCACCTTACAGTTTGAACAACTACAAGTTGGAGAAGGAATCAATATTGAATGATAAATTTAGGAATTCTTTCCTTGAAAGAAAGTAACAACTAAGGGGACTGATACTTAAGGCATTGGAAATTTGTTATGTTTTAGTTTCTTCTTTAAATCAGCAGCTAAATTTTTGGAGACCTAGTGTGTGCAAAGGAGTCTTTATAATCTGGTAGGGGAGAGACATAAATTGTCTCATAATCTGCCTTGCTTTAGAATAAGTACAGAATAAACCTAAAATATTGTGCAATAAAGAGACTAATCCTACCCAACGGTTCTTAGAGACGGTGGGTTTCAGCCAGGCCTCTACAGAATTTGCATTCTTAACAGTGTTTAAAAGAAAAGTTTGGTTTCTTAAATCATCTTTCTTACTACTCAACCATAGATTAAATTAATCTAAATCCTTTTCTATGTTTTCCTTCTCAAAATTGTATCTTAGTAATTAAGAGAGTAGATTAAAAGGCAGAAGTGCCTTGACCACTAATGTGTTTTGGAATCATCATTGTCATCTCTGTCATTATTGTTGCTGTTCACATTATTAATATACTGAAGAATGTACTGGTAAATTGCAGTGGGTTCTAGAGATGCTCTTAAACGTGAGATTCTTATACCTTCAACTTCTTGTTTAACTGATACCTTAGATCAAGGATTAGATGAACTTATTTTCTTCCTTTGGGTAAGGTATGTTTTTTTTTTTTTTTTTGAGACAGAGCCTCAAGCTGTCACCCTGGGTAGAGTGCTGTGGCATCACAGCTCATAGCAACCTCCAAATCCTGGGCTCAAGCGAGTCTCCTACCTCTACCTCCCAAGTAGCTGGGACTACAGGCGCCCGTCACAATGCCCGGCCGTTTTATGGTTGCAGCCGTCATTATTGTTTGGCAGGCCTGGGCTGGATTCGAACCCACCAGCTCAGGTCTACGTGACTGGCGCCTTAGCCCGTTGAGCCACAGGCGCCCAGCCACTTTATAGTCTTTTTAACACATGTGTACACTTTCCTTACACATGTGTATACAGTTACAAATATATAAACTAAATTGGTGAATGGTTCAAGTATTGGTTTTATATATATTTTTTGAGACAGAGTCTCAAGCTGTCACCCTAGGTGCCTCCCACTCGGGCTTGAGCGATCCTCTTGCCTCAGTTTTCTATTTTTAGAAAGCAGGGTGTCACTTTTTGCTCAGACTGTTCTCGAACTGGTGAGATAAAGCGATCCTCCTGCCTTGGCCTCTGAGAGTGGAGGCCACCACACCCAGCCCTCTTATTTTTATTTACTTGTTTTCAGATAATAAATATGCTAACAGTACATATTATAGCATTTGCTTGTGTCAGTGTCTATTTTAAAATATCTTACAAGGGCTGCAGAATATTCTGTCATTGACGTGCTCCATTTTGAATGCATTGTCTTATTTTTGGACTTTAGATTTTTTAAGTTTTCATTAAGTATAAGCACATATTATAAATATAAGAAGGATATTTATTTAAGACAGGCTTAGTGGCTCACATCTGTAATTCTAGCACTCTGGGAGGCCAAGGCAGGTGGATCACTTGAGCTCAGGAGTTTGAGACCAGCCTGAGCTGGGCATCGTGGTGCTTGCCTGTAGTCCCAGCTACTTGGGAGGCTGAGGCAGGAGGATCACTTGAGCCCGAGAGTTTGAGGTTGCTGTGAGCTTGATGCCATGGCACTCTAGCTGGGTAAGAAAATGAAAGTCTGAGTCAATAAAAAAAAGAGGCATCTTTATGTAACTCTTTAACCAAGTCTTACTATTATTTTCTTAAGATAAAGTTCTAGAAGGAAAGTCCAATGTAAAGACGAGGACACGAACATTTTTCACATGACAAATAGTTGAGCACGTGTGCCAGATAGCTTTCTAGAAAGGTGTTATCTGTTTATACTGCACTAGCTGTGAACAAAAATTCCAGTGGCATCTCATGATAAAGTAATAAAGAAGATGGAAAAAGTCTTAACTTAGTGGAGGAAAAAAAACAATTCATTTCTTAAAATTTGTATTTCTTTATTAATGAGGTTGAGTAGTTTTTCAGAAATGTGTTGTCCGTTTGTTTCTTATGTTCTTTGCTCATTTAGAAAATATGTATTTAGAACAAGTGGTTTAATTTTTTTGTCCTTTCAATTTTAAGATATTCTTTCTATACCAAGATCATTTGTCCTTCATCTTTCATAATACATACTATAGATAAATTCTTTTGTATTTTCCTGTTTAGTTTTAATATTTTTAAATGTACAAAGCCATAAAATCTGTATATTTATTCAGATTCTTCTATAACTCCCTCATGGACTTCTGTCTTTGATTAAAATATTTTATTTCTGGTTTAGAAAATATTTTTCCTGTTCCAAATCAGTCTGTATATACCCTTTTAGTTCCTAAGTTTTTACAGTACAAACCTTACTTTAAAGCATTTCAATCATTTTTAAAGCATTTGGAATTTATTTTTGTGTAAGTATAAAATGAGGTGCTGCTTGGATTCTTTTCCACATAGCCTCTTTTCCCAATATTGTTTATTTTGTGATCTACTTCTTCCCCATTGGCCTGGATTTCCAATTCCTATATACAATATATGTTTCGTCCTACCTATTCTGTACCCAGTACCACCCCTCAAAATGTCTTTTGCTTTATATAAATACCTGATATATCAAATTTCTTCTTCTTCTTACATGAATATTTTTTGTGGATAAAATTTAAAACCATCTTTTTCAACTTTCCTTAAAAACCATCCTCTTGGTATTTATTTATTGATTTATTTTAATGAGGCAGAATCTCACTGTGTTGCCCCCGGTAGAGTGCTGTGATGTCACAGCTCACAGCAACCTCAATCTTGTGGACTCAAGCAATTCTCCAAGCCTCAGCCTCCTGAGTAGCTGGGACTACAGGTGTCCGCCAGAACGCCTGGTTATTTATTTATTTATTTATTTATTGCAGTTTGGGGCTGGGTTTGAACCTGCCACCTTTGGTATAGGGGGTCCATGCCTACTCAATGAGCCACAGCACCACTCAGATACTTTAACTATAAATTTATTGGCCTATGAATGGAGAAGAATTCCTATTTCCTTGTATTTGGGTTTTTTAAATTGATGAGTTGATTGTACCCTGACGTCCAGTCTAAGTCTAGATGGTGTTTCTCAGAGGTGGGGGTGGTCCCCAAGAGATATTGGCAGACATCTAATGAATTAGATAATCGAGTGTGTACTGGAAGTAGGAACAAAGGAAATGAAGAATCTGCCTTGTAGACGTTTTTTCCTTAAACAAACTACATTAATTGACTTAACCCTTAAGATTTTTGCTTTTCTCCTGAGGCGGAGTCTCACTTTGTTGCCTCTGGCTGTGGAATCCATAGCTCACAGCAACCTCAGCTTGGGCTCAAATGATCCTCCTGCCTCAGCCTCCTCAGTAGCTAAAACTGTAGGCGAGAGCCACCATGCCTGGCTAAGTTTTCTATTTTTAGTAAAGAATGGAGTCTTGTTCTTGCTCAGGCTGGTCTCAAACTCCTGAGCTCAAGCAATCCACCTGCCTTGGCCCCCCAGAATTCTGGGATTACAGGCTTGAGTCACTGAGCCTAGTCACTTTTAGATATTTTAATTTCACTAATTTTATTCAACCAGTATTTTATTAACAGGCTGTCATGTGCCAGGATTCTGCCACACTAACCTTGAAAGGGTGAAGAAAACATAGGCCTTGCTTGGAAAGCCTAAACTTGGTTAAGAACGAAGAATGTACATGGGGCGTGTTGAGCATCTATAATCTGAAATCTGAAATGCTGCAAAATCTGAAACTTTTTGAACCCTGACTTGACACTCAACAGGAATGATCATTTTGGAGCATTCTGGATTTTCAAGTTAGGGATACTGAACTGGTAAATAGAACACAGATATCCCAAAGTCCAAAAAAAAAAAAAAAAAATCTGAAATCTGAAAGAATTCTGGCCTCACTCATTCAGATAAGGGATACTGGACCTGTAAAAGGATAGCTCGGGGTAGTAGGGAGTGAGGGAGAAGGAAGGATGAGGTCCCAGTCCTAGGGAGGTTTCATGGGACCAGACAGGCCTGTGCCAAGTCCTGGGGAAGAATGGATGTTTGCCGAATCAATAGGCAGGCTGGAAAAACTTTTCATGAGGTGCGGGGGGACGTGGACACTGAGAAAAGCAAGGAGGCGGTTGGGGTGCTCGGAAGGTAAGGCAAATCTCAGGGCCCAGGATGAAAAAGCCTTCTAGAGCAGGTCCCCCAGGCCCTCCTCGAGCTCAGGGCTTCTCTGTGGAAGCCAGGTTTTTGTTTCTTTTTCTTTTTTTCCAGACTTTGTTGCAGACTGACACTTTGTAAAATACAGTGCAACTCAATAACTAGAAATATGAGAAAGTACAACCCTCAAAATTTGTTTATTATTAAGACTTAAGGGACATACAATTAGTTTGTCAAATTGCTATAAAAGTTTCTCAATATTCACTCTCAGTTTATCCGTCTCTTGGGGACTAGTAGCAGCCAGTTCTTGAACCCCTGTTACACCACTCTCGGGCAGCACTGTGCTAGCCTCTCAGATCAGTGGGGCAGATCTGGCCAGGGACTGGGACATTTTACAACGGATCATTTTACATACAAGTCAGGCTATGCCCGTGGGACGTTGTCTGCGGAAATAGTTGGCGCTCAGAGACTAAGAACTGCTGTTGTAAGTGATACTGAGTTATTAAAGGGAAGTTGCTATATATTTTACTCATCTCCTTACAACTGTATTGTTTGAATTGTGTGCTTAAATCACTGTGTGTGTGTATACATATATATGTATTTCTTAAAACCCTTCTTGTCAAATTAAGTGTATAAAACAAAGTATTTTAAGACAAGTTTTTTTTTTCTTCCCAGCTTTCCAACCTTGGTTGCATCTTATTATGGAACCAAGTGAGACTCTTTAGAAGCTACCAATGCTCAAATTAGTTTCAGATGCAAACTAGCCTCAGGATTTTTGAAATCTCTCTGCTGATTCTAATGGACAGCCAATTTTCTCCCACGTGGGATATCCTAATAATGCTTAAAGCTTTCTGACTGAGAATTTATATAAAAGAACATAGAATAGTAATCAGGCTCCAAAACTGTAAGTTGAATTAAAATCTGATAGCGAAAAATACTAAGTTTGTTTCAGGCCTGATGCCAGAGCTCACACCTGTAATCCCAGTACTTTGGGAGATTGAGCCCGGGAGTTCAATGCTGCATTGAGCTATGAGCTCATCACTGTTCTCCAGCCTGGTGAGAAAGCGTGATCTGATTTCTAAAAATAAAGATTGTTTCAAGTGCAATAATTTTGTGTATGCTAAATTCTAAAAGAGTTTTCTTACAGCCCTCTCTATCAAATAACATTGTGTTTTAATTAAAATTAATGATATACTTATCTTTCAACGTTGCTTGTTTAGCATCAGAGTGTGTAATATGGTTATGGTAAATAACCTTATATGGTTCAGCCCTGTGGCTCAGGGGCTAGGGTGCCAGGCACATACACTGGAACTGGCGGATTTCAAATCCAGCCCAGGCCTGCCAAATGACAATGACAACTATAACCAAAAAAATAGCTGGGCATTGTGGCGGGCACCTGTAGTCCCAGCTACTTGGGAGGCTGAGGCAAGAGAATCGCTTAAGTCCAAGAGTTTGAAGTTGCTGTGAGCTGTGATGTCACAGCACTCTACCCAGAGTGACATAGTGAGACTCTGTCTCCCCCCCCCCCAAAAAAACCTTATAAATGAAAGCTTGTGAAATCTTGATTCTTCTATTACTTACTTCACCTGAAGTCACCCAGCTATTGCAGCAATGATGGCAACAGTATTTGGGTGTGATATGAGTGTCCAAAAAATATTTAATTAGGATAGCTTGCCATGAATGTGCCTATTACCCCAAAGGCAACTACTGCTGGACTTTTAATGTAGAATTTCTTAAAATTATTTATCAAATATTATTTTAGCATGTTTTCCAGAATATATTTTTAGAACATTTCTTTGGATTATTTTAGAATTTCTTTTTTACTTTGTGAATGTGCTCTTCATGTTGCTGAAAAGTGAACAGTCAGTAATTTACACATTCAGGAAACAGCTTTTGGGCACCTACTTGCCTGTGCTAGGCGTGGGAGATTGCCAAGTTTAACCCCCAAGTCCTTCCAAGAAGCAGCAACACAGCCGAATGCCACTAGTTTCTAATAACAGGAGCGCTGTCATGCAAAATGAAAAAGATTTTGTCTCCTCCTACAATTTCAAGCAGGCTTTTAGTTTTGGATATACCAGTCTTATCTGTTTATACCGTCCCTTCACTTTTCCCCTCGTTTTTTAAGAATGTTCCAATATAAGGGTGTAGAACCCCGCTCTAAAAGCAGTCGTACCAGCTGCTTTGGGGCAGCCATTTAATCCATTTCCTCTGCTGTGAAAAGGTGGTGCCGTCCGACCTCGTCCATCTGAGTTGCTAAAGGGATTATGAAAGGAGTTACGTGTGACCCCAGAATTTTACACGGACAGCTTACATGGACATTACGCAGCAATCTTAAAAAGCAACAAAGAACCCACATGTGTGTGTATCACACGCAGCACAGCAAGACGCAGAGAGTTCCCGAAGCCCTAACGTGAAGTCACGCACAAGTGGGATTCCGTGCAAGTTTGCTTCCATGATGGGTCTTCTGCGTTGTACCCAGCTCCTGAAAAGAAATTTGCTGGGTTTTCCTTTTCCCTCCTACGGTTCTGCAGCCCCTGGGCTGCTTCCTGCCCGAGCCTCCCCGTCCGCGGCCCCCGCTCTACCCCGCGGAGCGCGCGAGCCTTCGGCTGACCGTGGCCGCCGAGCCCGCGCCTGCGCAGTGAGCGCGCGCCCCTCCCGGGCGGGCGGGGGGCCGGAGCGCGCACGGCCAGCATGTCCGCGCACTCCACTTGCAGCGGGCTGTGAGGGAAGCCAGCGCCGCTTTGTCCTGGGAAATGTGCTGCGTGTTTTCCCTTTTTCCTCCTCTCTCATGTCAAAGACAGACTTGTAAGGACTTCTGAAACGAGTTTTCAATACCCGGCCGAGGATACACTACGTTTACCGTCTACCAAGAAACCCTTGCAGGGTTTTGTGGGAGTCTGATTTTTTCCCTTTTTTTTGCGTGTGTGTGTGTGTGTTCTTTTTTTTAAAAAAACTTTTGCAGACTTTGTTTTGATACTCTGAGGCTGGGCCTCCGTCTTTGTGAAGTTGAAGAGCCAGGAGCTACTCAGCAACAACAACTGATTTTTTGAAATTCACTGTTTCCAGGGCGAAGGCAAAGAGCTGGTTTCCTTTGCTAGCCCAATAAATGCTATTTATGAAGATGGACCTGTTGAACTTCCAGTACTTGGACAAGATGAACAACAACATCGGCCTCCTGTGCTACGAAGGTAGATGTGCTGACCCCGCCTTCCAGCCCTCTCGCTTTCCCGGGCCGCCCCTCCTGTCCCGCTGCCTCCGAGCCTTTTATTCTGTTTCTGGGGACTGGATGGAAGGCGAGCGTTTAGCGTGTGCTGCTCCAGCACCACGCTGGCTCCTAGCACAGCCTTGGGGTGACGGTGCGACAGGGGAGAGGGCCAGGCTGGGAGACAGCTCCCTTAAAACCGTTAAAAGTTTACTTTGTGCTTGCAACATACTTACAGTTTTCCTATTCTACAACTTGCAACTTTATTTTAGCTCTACGTGCTTGTCAGTTAAAGAAAAAAAAAAAAAAAGAAAGTTTGTGTCTTTTAAACAATTTCCGTTTTGTATTTTCTTTAGGGGAAGGAGTTCTGGAACCCAAGTAAAAGTTAAACATGTCGGTAGCTGGGGGAGGGGCTTTGCTGCTGCTTTTAAAGATGCCACCCTCGGCAGCATTCCTGGTGTGCTCCAGCAGCCCTTTGGATTTTCGTGTAAAGGGGTACAAAAAGTTACAGTGAGTTTTTGCTTTGGGGAGGGGGGTGATTGTCCCTAACAATGAGGACTTTTTCTGTTCACTTTGGGGAACTGGAAGGGCACCCTTGTCCCAGAGCACAGACCAGCTCTTTGTCTGACTTCCCATTTCCTGTTCGGCTCGCAGAGTTCTGACATTGAAGGATGTCCCATCCACTGCCTGGTCCCTTGTGGAAGTGATTACACAACCAGGACGCTAAGCCAAAAAGAAAGAAACTTGCTCTGAATTCTTTTTGTTTATTACCTCTGGCTAACCAGGAGGTGTTTCCCCACTGTCTTGTAGCATTTCAAGCCATCTCTGAATAGTCAGAGAAAACGCGATTTCTTAATCTGTTGGAACGTTATCTACGTGCGATTTGAAAAAATGGTAATGGCCTGGGTTTGAGTGGCTGAGAGGCATCTCCGGGGGAATTCAGCATGGCAGGAAGAGTATTTTTTCTTGTGATCTCACAAATCAAGGAGACATCTTTCCGATTCTGCAGGAACAGTTTCCATTTTTTTCCTGCTCTAGTGAATCGAACATTTCTCTCGAAAAAGAAAACATTTACAAAACTTGAGAGGATGAGCAGATTCACTTATTGTTTTGCATCTAAAAATTTCAGACCTGTTTCCTGATCTGTTGAAAATGTAACCTTTGCCCTTCGAGGAAAAAAGACATATCATTTATGTTGTTTTTTTAACTTTGTGGATAAGGATCTCATACTTAAAGTTTTCTTTAAAAAAGGGGATTTTTTTTTTCCTCCCACTAGTTTCAGTTAAGAGTTTTAGTAAATTGCTTTCTTTGAAACTCCTCTGTTAGAGTACCTTGTTGCTTGTCATTTATAAGGGAGAGGTGTTCAGAAAGGTACACTGGCTTGTGAATTGGGCTTGTTTCCCGTGAAATTAACGTTGCAGGTAGTTTTTTAAACCTTTTAAGGGAACAAGAAATAAAAACTTTTAAGGTAATTTCCGTTGCATTGTCTCTGCCAACAAGTAACATGATATTTTCAAAAAGAAAACACTGTGACCAGCCTCGGGGAGGAATATAGGATTGTTAGGAAATTGATCCCAGATTAATTTTTCATGTCTCCAGTTTTTGGGGGTGAGGAAACAGCTTATGGAAAGCTTGTTATGTCGTATGTAATGTATACGTTAGAGTAGTTTCCCTGCTTATTTGGGAAGAAGAAACTTTGATTTTGAAAGTTGAGTAAGGTATATGGGATAATAAGCTAAAGTCTGTTTGGTTTAAACATCTGCTTCTACTTTCCTTATTATGAAAGTTAACATTATTTTAACACCAAAATAAATACACAGGAAATGAGGAAAAGCACAGCAAAATTTGAGTTGTGTTTATAGTGAGCTGTTTATGTCCTAGTGGTTTTCTCAGTGTAAACATTGCACTCATCTGGTCTGAACTCTAAAGGGTGTTTTGAAGATGGACATAAATCTTACTTTTTTTTTTTCTTTTTGGTGAGAAAAGTTGGAACAGTTATGGTTTTTAAAAATTCAGCATTTTGAGAATATATCACATTTTAAGCATACCAGGTCTCCGACATTCTAGGGAAGTTATTTGGAAAATGGAGTGTACATTTGATTTCATTTAGGACACAGGCAAGTTTCACACCTCTTAGGAAGGGACAAGTTAGTTTTCTGACCTTTTAGTTTTGAAAATTAAGATGTGGATAGTTAATTTTATTATTTAGGTTAGATGTATCACATTCCTTAGTGATACTATACACAGCTCTACTCTGCAGAGGGTTTGCACTGTCTTTCTTCAGCCTGTCTCACCACTTACAAATACATCTTTTAACTAATTACTTTGTAGCATACAAGGTCCTCCCAAAATCTCACTTTAAAACTGATCTAAATTGTTTAGATGTGGACTCCCTTCTGAATAACTGCTCTTGGCACTTGCCTTCTCCAACTGTGGAGAAAGGCACAATTGAAAGGAGAATCAAGGGAAAAAATTAACCATACAAATAGCAGCTTTGGGTGGAGGCCATGGGGCCAAGATAAGCAAAGAGCCCGAAAAATGGCTAACTTACGGAAACTGCCTAATTACCTTGGCTTCTGATGAGCAAATCGGCCCAATGGGGCCTGTGTCAATGTATCTGTTCACAAACCTCATGGTTCATTACTACCATGCTCAACAGTTAACCGCTTTATCATCCTGTTACACCCACGTGAAGCCCAGTTTTGCCTCTGTCTCCATGAAGAGGTCATAGGCCAATCAAGCCCTCATGTTCTTCCTTCTGAACCCCTGAGACTATTCCCCTGGAAGGATGAAATCCTCTTAGAGCTAAGGCATTCTGTCTTGCTTACTGCTGCTTCCCTCAGTCCTTCCACTGCCCTGACTGGGCTCTCAGGACTGATTTGGAATGAAGGATGACTCACACACACACAAAAAGTAATTGCAGTGTCTCCAAAGGCAGTTGTAGTGCTACTGTATAATTTAGTGTTTAATTATATACTGCCTTGAATTGTATACGTAAAGGCCTTAAACATCATCTGATACCTTTGCCTTGTTCTTACCTCTTTGAGGCCCACAGAGGTAAATTGCACGTTCACTCAGAAAACTTATTCAGTTTATTTAGAAAGTTTGTATCAGAGTTAAAATGAGGTTAGAAACCGAGTGTTCTGCCATTCTTTTACCCTACCCCCTGTCCAACCAGCTCCTTGATGTTAGGGACCGTGCTCTTTCCTGGGTCAGCACCGGGCCAACATCCTGTTGCTGCTCTACGTTCCCAGGCTGCTGTGATGCTCAGCAAAAAGTAGGTGAGATAACTCCAGGTGACCAACCTGGCTGGAACGTGCTCTCCTCGCCGCCCCAGCACTTGGGTTTGCTTTCCTGTATTCTGATTGTGCAGAGGAAGAGGCCCTGTGTAGATGCTGGCTCATGAGGAGTGATCCCCAGGGGCCGGAGAGCAAGTTAGACCACTGACTTTTCTCAAGATGGCTGATGGTGCATTTACATAATTACTTGGTGCTGAAAACTTAGGTCCCTAATAAACGTGCTCTTGGTTGCCTGTGGCTTTAAGCTGCTGTTAGTGATACTTTAATTGTAGGTTAGGAGCCATTAGTGTGTAATTTGGTAGGAGAATTCCTTCCTTTTATTTAGTAGTGTGATTTACATTAGGAGAAAGTAAGAATAAATTGCATATTATGTTTCCCTCAAAGCTTAAGGGAAAGGTAATCCACGTTCCTCAAGTTTTAAAACTGTTCATTGTTTCAGGACATAGTTATTTGTTTCTTCGTGGGCTGCATTTAAATTAATTTTCTGGAATTGGAAGGAAAAGGCGCACCGCAGAGTTGCTGAGTTGAGTGAGAGACCCTGTGATCTTTTGTTTTCTGTCTCTAACCACCAGCCGCTTAATGGAGTCCTGGCTGCATTGTTCTTTGTCTAATGAGCTCAGGCCTCAGGAAACTTAGAGGGTTGGGTCCCAGGCAGGTGAAGAGGCCTGTACAGCAATTCTGTACCAGGCTCTAGTCCTGCCTGTGCAGGGACAAGCTCTTGATCTAGGATGTA
Organism: Arctocebus calabarensis; assembly: GCA_963573935.1. Classification (NCBI taxonomy): domain Eukaryota; kingdom Metazoa; phylum Chordata; class Mammalia; order Primates; family Lorisidae; genus Arctocebus; species Arctocebus calabarensis. The sequence continues at coordinate 14,619 of CAUYON010034693.1, forward strand.
TTCTGAAGTAGAACATCTGTCACTATTTTGCTGATACTCATTTTGCTTCAGCTTTTTACTTGTAGGAAAGAGTATTGCACTAGGAAGATGGGGCAGAGGTGGAAAGTTAGGGGGGAGAGAGAGAGAGAGAATGGGAGGAGCTTGGTTCATAAAACATGCCCAGGGGAGCCCGAGAGCTCAAGAGCTCCCCTGGGAGAGATCTGGCCAGTTTGTATTTTTCTTCTAATTACAGTGTGCATGGGAAGGTGTGATTACACCGCCGCCCTTCCAGCTCCGCACCCGTTTCCAACCCCCTTCTGGAAGATGATTTTACTCTGGCTCTGGGGGCAGCTTTTCCTCCTCCCTTTGCCGCTGTCTGTGCTGCCTTATATTCCCGGGATGCTTGGGTTTATTGCTGTGAAGAAGATTAAAATCCTCCTTGGCACACGAGGAGAGTCCAAACTCTCAATATAGTTTAGTTCTGTTTGACTGTGAGGATGTCGCGGAAAGCTGGATTTTGTCAAGAAGAAATTAGGTCCAGATTCGGCACGAATGTCTCTGACCATCTCTCCTGGCATCTCTAAACACCTAACGTTTATTCAGTGGTACCTAGTGCTGCACATTTAGTTCTTTGGCAGCTAGTTTTTTCTAGCCCTGCTCAGCCATGTAAGTTTGTTGCTCTTTAAATTTTTTTTTTTTGGCAGTTTTTGGCTGAGGCTGGGCTTGAACTTGCCACCTCCGGCATCATATATGGTGCTGGCGCCCTACTCCTTTGCGCCACAGGGGCCGTGCCCCTCTTTAATTTTTTAAATGAACTCGTTTCAGCCCCTCCCTGGCACGCCTCAGAAGACCTAAGCATAGCTGCTTATTTTTAAAAGCTAGGCCTGAAGACGATTCTACTTTCTTCATCTGTTCTCTCTTTCTCTCTTTTTTGGACCTTACTGAATGTTACTGTTCTGAATTCTAAGGAATTATCTGTCAGTGTGCTTTGCTGTCTTGCCTTATTTTATGCATTTTTTTGGGGGGGGGAGGTAGTTTTTCTGAATTCTGTAGATTGTTTGAATTTAGGATCTTGTATGTCTGTGTGTAGAATATGTTTTAATCCTATTAATGTGAGTCACGACTAGTTGAAAGAATGTTTATTTAGTCTAAATAAAAAAGAAAATCTATTCTTAAAATCCTCTTTAATTTGTTGCTATTTATAGGATCTTTCCAGACTCTTAACATTCACCCTTTTGTTTGCAAAAAACTCTGAGTATAACAAACTGAAATATACTTAGTAAGTGGTCAGAGAAAACTCAGTAGTGTCCTTTGTTAACCAGTCAGTATCCCCTCTCTTAAACATTTATGGAATGGCTATGCTCTGCTAAGGAAACGTATTAAGGGGTGTCTGTCTCTCACACGCTCTGTTATGAAATATACATACAGAAAAGTATATAAAACGGGTAGTCTGTAGTAAAAAAGATGAACAGCCTTGTAAATATGACCAGGTCATAACTAGTAAATTGCTGCTTCTCTATATTCTTGGGATCAAATTCCTCCTGACCCAAAGAGATTATCAAAATTGGAACTTGCTTTTCTTTATACATGTATCTTTTCTACCTGTGTGTGTAATTCTTTAAAAAAAAAAAATTGACTTTTTTTTTAAAGGTTTATATAATTGGAATTATCCTGTATGTGTTCTTTTAGGACATAACAGTAGTAAAAATGTCGTATGAGGGCTCAGCGGCTGTGGCGCAATGGGCTAAGGTGCCAGCCATGTACACCTGAGCTGGCAGGTTCGAATCCAGCCCAGGCCCGCCAAACAACAATGACGGCTGCAACAAAAAAAAAAAAAAAAAAAAAAAAATGGTCGGGCGTTGTGGCGGGTGCCTGTAGTCCCAGCTACTTGGGAGGCTGAGGCAGGAGACTTGCTTGAGCCCAGGAATTGGAGGTTGCTGTGAGCTGTGATGCTACGGCACTCCATCCAGGGTGACAGCTTGAGGCTCTGTCTCAAAAAAAAAAAAAAAATGTCATATGAGGCTGTCTTTTCTGTATCCTGGTTTATCTGACAGTGTGAGGAGACTCCTGGCTGTCCCACCTCCCTTCTCATTTACCTGTGGCTCTGTTTACTGAACAGAGTTGGTCACACTTTGGGCTGCATTTTTTTTTCCTCCCAGTTAGTATTTTCACATTGAAGCCCTCTCACCATTCCTACTGTTATGGAAAATTGTGAGTTCGATAAATTCTGCACTAAATTCTGCACTGTTTTGGAGAGTACAGAGTGGGGGACACTTCTGGAGATTCACAGCTTAATTAGGGTCTGAACAGCCACTTCAGTTCTGCATTAATAAGCAATTTGCTTAAAGGCTGATACTTGTTACAAGTCAACTTTGTTGCGGTGCCAGCTTTCTTTGGATCTTAATCCAGGGACTTTTGGATACACAGAAAAAGCTTAAATTGCTCCAGTATTCAAACAACACTCTACATTGTGTGGAGATGGCTGTTAGGGAGCAGCAGATATCTAAAACAATAGTCTGCATTATGTACCCTCTAAAATTGTGAATGAAAAAGAATTATCCATATGCACTACTTTCGACCTTTGTGTTATATCTGTTTTGCATGAAAATAGTTGTCTGTTAATTCTTCTTGGCTAATGATCTGATTTTAATAGAGTGAATTCCAGGATTTAGTGATTTGGTGCACATGTGCTCTGCCAGGCTATCTAGTGAAGTTGTTTACACTGCCTGTAATCCAGCTGGACAGAACCTGGACTCTCCTGATAATGGCTAAGGTAGCGATGAGTGCAAATTTCTGGACGTATTCCCCCCTTTGAAAATAACACATCTTCCTTTATGTGGCAGCACTTATTAAAGTTGACAGGGGATTGATTAAAATTTTTATTTTAATGTCAGCAGTTTTTTCCTTTAGCCATTTTCTTGCATTTTTACTATTAATGCCCTTTTAACCTACTGTTTTTCTGATGAACCACTGATAAACTATGGGCAGACCCACAAAGAACTCTTGTTTTATTTTCCTTCTGAAAAGTTATTACCTTGTTGTTAGTACTTACAATCACCCAGGAGAGGGATTTGGGGCACTTTTTTTTTTTTTTTTTTTTTGGAGATAGGGTCTCAAGCTATTGCCTTGGGTAGAGTGCTGTGACATCACGGTTCACAGCAACTTCCAACTCTTGAGCTCAAGCAATTCTCCTGCCTCTGCCTCCCAAGTAGCTGGGACTACAGGCGTCTGCCACAGTGCTCGGCTACCTTTGGTTGCAGCCGTCATTGTTGTTTGGCGGGCCAGGGCTGGATTCGAACCCACCAGCTTAGGTGTATGTGGATGGTGCCTTAGCCGCTTGAGCCACAGGTGCTGAGCCAGATTTGGGGTACTTTTAAGGGGTGTGTAAACAGCAGCTGTACTAGGCTTTAAGTTCTTTGAGTAGAGGGTAAAAGAGATGGAAAATAGTGATTCTCAGTGTAAAACCCATGTGATGTTTTCTAACACAGCTCTACTGGATTCAGAGTTGGGGGTAATTACCACTGGATTGTGGAGGCCAGGATAGGAAGCTAGGTTCTGCAAGGGGCTTCATGCCAGTGAAAGATGGTTAATGTTGGTAGGGGGCGGAGGCGACATAAAGTTCAGAACTAACAGTGGACATCAAGTGTTGCTCTTGATATTAGATACAATACACTTAAATACAGAGGGTGCCAAAAATATGTATACAGATTTTAAGAAAGAAAAAAACTTTTAAAATTGTAATACTCAAGTCACATGTGACTTCTGCAATTGCAAGAGGTATTAAGACACGATATAACAAATTATCAGTATATGTAGTATATTGAGTGCCTGTGGCTCAGCGAGTAGGGCACCGGCCCCATATACCAAGGGTGGCGGGTTCAAACCCGGCCCTGGCCAAACTGCATCAAAAAATAGCCAGGCGTTGTGGTGGTCACCTGTAGTCCCAGCTACTCGGGAGGCTGAGGCAAGAGAATCACCTAAGCCCAAGAGCTGGAGGTTGCTGTGAGCTGTGACTCCACAGCACTCCACTGAGGGCGATAAAGTGAGACTCTGTCTCTACCAAAAAAAAAAAAAGTGTTACAATTTTAATACAGTTTTTTCCCTTTTTAAAACCTATATATGTTTTTCAGCACCCTGTGTATATATACGTGTGAGTACTGTACTTGTATTTTTTCCTATAAAAAGAGAGAGAGAGAGAGAATGAGAGGGCCTTGCAGAGCTAGAAGAATCCTGGTGTATCCTCTAAGGAGAAAAATAAAGGAAGCACCATATCTTCTTGCTCTCTCACAGCGCGCACTCCCAACCTTAAAACTAAACAGACCCTTCTCTAAGCCTCGTGTTCCCTTCCAGCGGTGACACTAGCTTTCCCTGCTCTCCGCTTTCCACCTTGTCCCCACGTGCTTCCTGCCATTCCCTCTTCAGCCTGCCGTCACCTGATTTCTGCTTCTCCATCTTCCCCAACACTGTCACTGGATGATGTCCTATTGGTGAGTTCAGTAGACACTTCTTAGTCCTTACCTTTAGCTGAGCTCTTTTTGCCATGTGGCGCTAATGCTTCCCAAATTCCTAAAATTCTTGCCTCTCTTGGCTCAAGTACTTAAAAACTGAGTACCCAGAGAGAGCAAGGTGCTGCTCACTCTGGGAGGGGCTGCATGGAGCTCCTGGTGGCAGGTAGGAGGGGCAGAAAGGTGAAGCCGCTCATCCGCATTAAAAACAAACTGTTGTCGAAATTTGAGAACAGATGGGAGGGGACTAAGAGATGGCATAGAAGTAGGAGAGGGTGTGAACCTGTCGCCCTGGATAGGGGTTTGAGATGTTCAGAGAGAAGGGTGGCAAGGCCTGGTAATGAACTGAGCAGGGCGCGGGACATGGGGAGGGGGAGACAGCAGACACTGCGGTGCCCCCACCGTCCCACCTGCACAGGTGGATGGGAGGTGTGGCCTTTGACTGAGACTGGACATAGGAGGAAACAGGGTTCTGGGATGACACCGTGGGTTTAGCTTCAGATACGTTGAGTTTGAAGGATCTGTGAGATTTCAAAGAAGAGATGAATATTAGAAAGTTGGGAAGTGCTTCTGGAGCTCTGAGGAGAGGCCCCTGCTGGAGAGAATGCTGTGGGGACAGAGAATTGATGAACAGAGCTTTGAGCAAGAATGGTCATCAGGAGCAAAGGATAGCATAAGTTGAAGGGGTCCTAGGAACTCATCTTCTCTTGGTTAGGTCTATGTTAATTTTTGCTAAATTAATGCCCTAGCTGACCCCCTGCTTCTAATCTCCTGGGTCTTCACCTGTAATATTACCGGAGTGCCTTCCTGTTACTCAGCAGCCTTGCCTGCCGCCCTCCCCTCGCCACCCTGGAGTCCTGACAGACCAAACCACTCCCCCCCCCCCCCCCAAATCCTTCTGCCCCTTTCTGTTTGGCTCCTATTCATCTTCAAGGGCAGTGACCCTCCTTGCCCTTCCCCTGGGGGTACAAGGTGTGTGTGTGTTTCCGTGCAGTGTTACTCCCCGCCCCCCGGTTCTGGGAGGGCTGGGATGTTTTGTCTGGCATCTTCTCCTTTGTAGCCCCAAACATGTTGTGTTTATGAATGTATCTACTCCAGGGTTAAAAGTAAAAAAGCATTGGAATCACATGATTCGCCCAAGAATACTCAGTTAATGGTAGAAATGCGTTTTCTACCTCTCAGATGGAAAGGGAGAGATTTGTTGGTATAAGCAAGAGGGTTGAAGAAAGGAAAAAAAATGTTCTTTCTCAGTTTCTATAGAAAAACATTGGAACGGCTAGTTGGGAATAACTGCCTTTGCTCATCTTGCTTTCCAGTTCCTTGGCTTTGGACAGTCTATTAAATAGTAAGTGAACTCACCGTTCATGGGAAAATACTTAATATGTGCCAGGCACAGTTTCATGTGCTGGGGGTAGAGCTGCTAACAAAAGAGATGGCAAATCCCTGACCTTGTGTAGCATTATAACAGGGAAAGAAAGACCATGAACAGGTGGAGAAGATAGTTATGAAAAGTGTTGTTAGGCTAGGCGCAGTGGCTCATGCCTGTAATCCTGTTCTTTTTTTTTTTTTTTTTTTTTTTTTTGAGACAGAGCCTCAAGCTGTCACCCTGGATAGAGTGCTTTGGCATCACAGCTCACAGCAACCTCCAATTCCTGGGCTCAAGTGAGTCTCCTGCCTCCACCTCCCAAGTAGCTGGGACTACAGGCGCCCGCCACAACGCCCGGCCATTTTTTAGGTTGCGGCCATCATTGTTGTTTGGTAGGGCCAGGCTGGATACGAACCCGCCAGCTCAGGTGTACGTGGCTGGCGCCTTAGCCCGCTGAGCCACAGGCGCCGAGCCGAAACTTCAAACTCTTATGGGATCAAGAAATCCCCATGCCTCAGCTTCCTGAGTAGCTGAGACTATTGACTCCTGCCACAAAGCCCTGCTAATTTTCTATTTTTAGTAGAGACTTGTCTCACTGATGCTCAGCCTGGACTCTAACTCCTCAAATGATTTGCCTGCCTTGGCTTCCCAGGGTGCTAGGATTATAGGCATGAGCCACTGCACCTGGCCGGAGGCACATTTTGATTTTAGAAACAAGTGAGTCATGTTCCACTATTGTTTTCCTGGGTCGTTTTTTGGGATTTAAAGTATATATGTACATATCCTTTTATAAACATTAATGTCCATAGGATTAGTTCCCCAATATATCCTACAAAAGTTTCTTATCTGTAAATTACCTGATGAAAAATATGAATCACACATCTCTATCCAATCCATCATTTTAGATTCCCCAATAATGCTTCTTCATTTACCTAGAGTTGCTGTGCACCAATCTTTCTCCCTCACAAATATCATAGTTATCATAAATGATTAATCTAGGCTCATAATTCTTTTACTCATCAACTTGCCCAGGCTGCCCTTCAGCCATCAAAGGCATGGGGGCACCATCCATCGGACTTTGTTTCACTACTGGGGGAAAAAACTCTAAAACACCTAAATAAATCTACATAAGTCTAAATATTCACATGCACTTATTAGGTAATTTCTATAATACCTACACTTGTCACTTAGAGATCCTACTTTCTCTATCACTTATCATTTGAATATTTATGCTTAATGTTTTTGTTTTTTGGCCAGTTTGGTCCTTTATTTTCCTTATGTGACTTTCAATTTCTAGAGATAATGAAGAAAAAATATTTTGAACACTATCTAGTGATTGTCAACCTAACCTAGTTTCCATAGCTGCTAATCCGTATGTATCTCCAAGTTAGTTCTTTCTGTCATTCTCTAAAGAGGAATAGGACTTCTTATATATATTCAACTTCCCTTTTTATCATTAAATTTTCTTCCTACAATTCAGATTGAAACTGCTTCGGACTTCAGCTTTTATATTATAATTCCCTTACATCTGCAACCACATTCCCTCATCAGAAAATACACGTTTTATGTCCTCTGTTTTAAGTCTTTCAAACTAGAAGAAATAGTATGCAGGGAATTAGGTACTGGTACAGGTATAGAAGAGCTAGGAGAATGAAGAATAAAGAAAAATGCCACTGGATTTCAGAAAATGAAGAGAACCCTGCCAATTAGGCCTCTTAACTAATGGCTCTAAAGCAGATTATTTTTAAGAGGATTTCCAGACATAGGGAAAATTTCATGTCTGCTTTTTCCTCATAAGATTTCTATTCTGCTGAAAGACAATAATAGCTTCTAATTTCTTAACATTATCTGAGTGCTTCTTGGTGGCAGAATCCAACAATGCACTATACTAGTTAACTCTTCTATATGGTTGGAAATTTGAGAAAAGCATTCTCAGATTCCCAGTCTATATGATAGCAGTGAAAATGAAAAGTTAATATTGCTGAAGCTTAATTGACAACTGGAAATCTGGCTCACATCTCTTTATTTTTGCCAAAATTTTCAACAGAAGACATATCTTTCTCAGGGCTAGATACAAACTTCCATATGCTCACTGTATTTCATCCATTCTATCCTCCCTAGCGATGTATTTCTGTCAATTATGTCTTCCGTTACCAATGTGTTCAAAATATTACTCTTTGCAGGATCCCATCACCATTTAAACAAATTCTATTTTCCTCCCACCTGAAGGGGTGGAAATCATAAATAAATTTTACAGATCCCATGTGCTCAGTCTAATTAATGCATTAGGTTTCTCTTATGTAAGTGAAAATCAAACTTAAAATTTTTGAAAATTCTTGTTATTTTTCTAAAAGTAAATAACACCTACATCTTGTACTTAACAAATTGTTTGTACCATTTCAATCTTCTGAATGCTTTTAATATTTATTGCAAAATAGTCTTGATGTTTAAGCATATATAATAATAATACTATTGGAATTATTAATATGCTAAGCATATATAATAAAAAACATATCTAATAACTAATTACACAACTGTGGTTTTAAACAATGCCCACGGAAGGTGTTTTAGATAGAAAGTTCTTATACAATTAAATCAGAACCTATTTAGTGTTACCTATTCTGTCGATTATCAAGGAAAATTATCTCAGTTAAAATACAGGATGAATAGGTGGCTCCATGTTTTGTTATATAAGAAAATTTAAACTACTGTATCCTAAGTCAAAATGATTATGTCTGAGGAAATGAGTCATGTCAGATTTTCTAGAAGCACGACAGTCTGTCCTAAGTTCCAGCCACACTGCAGACTTCATCATAGGTCTCTTTCTCGTCAGTGTTCTCCTTGATATAAAGATTTTTCAGGGAACAAACATATTAGTACTTACGATTAAATATCCACCACATTTATGAATAAAACAAAAGTTCAGTCATCCCATAAAGGCTGTCTAGGGTAAGAGGTGAATTCAAGTATATTTTCCCAATTAAGATGTGAAAATAGAAAAAGAGTCAGTTTCTGGCTCGGCACCTGTGGCTCAACGGGCTAAAGTGCCAGCCACGTACACCTGAGCTGGCGGGTTCAAATCCAGCCCGGCCTGCCAAACAGCAAAGATGTCTGTAACCAAAAAATGGCCGGCATTGTGGCAGGCGCCTGTGGTCCCAGCTACTTGGGAGGCAGAGGCAAGAGACCCGCTTGAGCCCAGGAATTGGAGGTTGCTGTGAGCTGTGATGCCACAGCACTCTATCCAGGGTGACAGCTTGAGACTCTGTCTCAAAAAAAAGAAATAGTCAGTTTCTTCTAAGATTCCATAAATCATACTGAGAAGCACTTAAGACATCTGTAAGGTTTATTTTGTGCCCTTTAAATAGCTAATAATACAAAATACGGTATAATTTTAAAGAAAAAATATTTTAGAATTTACATTTAACTTACATAATGATCAAGCTACTGTATTATTGTCCTAGGAGAAATGGAATATAAAATGGAAAGAAAAGTTTAATAAAAGATAAGATTTTTCAGCACTGATTATCAGAATGAGAAGTTATGTGAAAATACGGTTATACTGATAGAAAAGTGTTGGTTGGAGAATTTCCCATTCAATAGTAGCTCATTTACTCTCAGTGGATGAGGAACTGAAAAAAATAAAATATTATTAAGGAGTGTTTCTTATTTTTTTTAAGAGTGACCTTTATAGTGTCAGAATTCTCCACAGAAACAGAATCAAAGAAATGTGTGTGTGTGTGTACAGAGAGAGAGAGGGAGAGATTGCTTTATTATAAAAATGCCTCATGTGATGCGATTACGCAGGCTGGTAAGTTCAACGCCTGCAGTGTGAGTTGGAATACTGGAGGCAGACACAGAAAAGCCAAGGGTATAGTTCCAGTTTGAGCCTCAAAACTTGAGATCCAGGAGAACTGATGGTACAATTTCAATTCAAAGGAGAGTAGGACGAAGATCCAGGATGAGCCAAAGTTTTGCTTTGAGTATAAAAGGTAAGAAAAATTCTCGCAAAAAAAAAAAAAGAAAAAAAGAAAAATTCTTGCTTACTCGCGTGATGATTAGCCACTTTGTTCTATTCTGCTGAATAGAACTGATCTGATTCTATTCAATTGATAGAATGAAGCCCACCCACTTTCGGGCTGGCTAGCTGTTTTCACTAGTTCCCCCTTATCCATGCTTTAGCTTTCCATGGTTTTAGTTACCTATCTACGATTAAGCATGAGCTGAAAATATCAAATGGGGAATTTCACGAACAAGTGATTTATACTTTTGCAATTGCATGCATTTCTGAGCAGTGTGATGGACTCTCAGGCCAACGTGCCTTTACACCCAGGCTGTAAGGCCATCCTTTGGCCAGTAGATCACAGGATAGATGCTAAATTTGTGGCTGGAAGACACACACAAGAGCAATTTCTGTATGACAGCCTTCTGATTCAGTGTGATAAATGGTTTTAGGCATCCACTGTAGATCTTAGAAGGTAACACCTTTCCAGGGGTCAGGAGAGACTACGACACTCAGTCTGCCAATTGCTAAAGTCATTTAAAAACAACCTCATAGACCTGTCCAGAATAATACCTGAGCAAAATTCTGAGCACCCTGAGGGTCAGTCAAATTATACACAAAATTAACTATCCCCTAATTTCCTTATCACAATTTTTTTCACTCAGTGAGTATTTTTACTGCAATCCTACTAAAGTAAAATATGCATATGTTTTCATATAACACAAATATATAGAAATTACAGTTATAATTGTGAACTTTCATTTTTTAAGATCATTGGATCCTGACAACTTCATTTTGTGGCATATACTATTATTTCTTCAAGTAATTATTGTCAAATTTTATTATAGTATGAGTGTTATGGAGGATGATATTTTTCTTTTTATAAATTTTTATATAAATCATGTTTAGAAATTTAATGTCTGTGTATTTCATACTGAAATAATATTTCCTGAGGTATGGCAAAAACATACATATAACTAGAATCTAATGAGTTTTTCTGCAGTATTCGTGGACTGTCTGAATACGTGCTTATACTCTATTGGTGTATTCTGGACTATGGGGCTTTAGTTTTATACTATATTCAGATGAATATATGTACAAATTGATAAATGTAATCAATGGATCATTATAACCTAATCACACACAAGCGTAGCGTGTAGAGCTTGTGTTTGATATCACAGTTGATTTAAGCAGTAGTAATCATAAATATTGTAAAATTTTAACTTTTCTAAATGTTTTAACAAGTTCTGAATTTATCATTTTCGTGTTACATGATTTATGAAATGATCAGTCATATATTCTCTGATTATCAGAAGCTCATATGTACATCACTTTCAAGATCAAACAGTCCGGAATATACTTTTAAGCTTTAGCACTTACCAGTGAATAACCCAAGGCAATTTATTTCCTACTAATGTTTTTATAGTTAGAAAATAGATAAAAACACATCTAGTACAAAGTTTGACACAAAGCAGTTGTGCAATTAACATAAATTTACTGTTTTACATCTTATTGAACAAAATGTTTATAATTTTCCTTGGATAAAAGAGCACAAAATAAAGTCTAGAGAAAGAGAGTAGAATAAATAGCTGCATATCAATACTACTTTAATTTTGTTAGCATTAAGTTTAAAAATGAAATTATTAAATGTTGATGAATATATTCTGAAATAAACTTTTAAGTTAAACCACTGGCATATCATAATTCAAATAACAACAGTTCAATTTTAGAACCTTTCACAACTTGTTTTATATAACATGTTGCTAACTAGAATTACTTCTGTAAGCGTATGTGTTTACACGTGAGTGTATGTTTTCAAAGGCAAATTTTACACATAAGGAAATTGAAGTAAAATGTATTGACCAAGATTAAACTGTGGTCACATAAACACTAGAGATCAGGTAAGCATCTCTTTGCTTTTTTATGCTTTGCCCCTAACTTACCCTTTTTCTAATAAGGCACAGGTAATAGCTTGTATCCATGCTTTCAGATAATATGTGGTGATTGAAATTTTGCCTTACTAAACCTAACAGTGATGATGTGATACAACATAAAAGGACAATACCTGCTTATTCAATGTAATCATTTCTACATTCAAATTCAAATTATATTTCAATTTAAGTCCTAAACTTGCTACTTGAATACCAGAAACAAGTGGATTGCGATAATCATCGCATCTAACTTATTCTAAAAACATGTATCAAAATAGTAACAAAATTCTCATGTAGAACAAGACTACATTCTGCATTTAATGCTAATAATTGGAATATGTGAGGGAACTTGAACTTCTGGGGACAGAAACAAATACAATGTAACACACATGATTGATATTTCTCCATTTAATTTTTTTTTGTACAAACATGGTCAATTCTTATTTACTTGAATAGATTTTAATGTATGCCTATTTTAAAAGTTTTAGTAGCCTGGATACTTTGTATTTTTCAGAGGGGAATATACAAATATTCATAATAATACCAAATGTTATCCTTTTACATTATTTTTCTGACTTTTTAAAATTAAATCACAGCTGTGTACATTAGTGCAATCAAAGGGTACAATGTGCTGGTTTCATATACAATCTGAAATGTTTTCATCAAACTGTTTAACATAGCCTTCATGGCATTTCTTTTCTTTTTTTTTTTTTCCAGTGGTAAGATAGAATTTATTTACAGAAAAGAATACGGAAAACACTAAAACTCCTGGTAGAGAAAGTAAACTCAAGTGGGGAGAGAAAAGCTCTCTCCGTTTCTCTCCTGGTCTTTCCCCGTCTCCCCCTTTAGGCTTTTAGTCTCCGGGTATATATAGGTGTATGGGTTCCTTGACCAGGAAAGGAATGAACACAGTCCCTTCCGCCAGAGGGCAAGGTGAATGAATGTATCAATGAATGAACACAGTCCCTTCTACCCCGGCAAAGTGAATGAACGTATCAATGAATGGATACAGTCCATTCATGGAATTGAGGCTTAGGAAATTCACATGAAATTGACCTAGGCATAGGAAATGGGGGTTCCACATTTAGTCCTAAGTGTAAATTGAAGGAGACACCAAAGCACAGGTGTCTCCTCGGCAGTTGTCTAGCCTTTTTGGCTATTGGAGCCTCCGGTGGGGGTGGGAGGTCCCCCTCCTTGCCTGTCATCCAGCCCGCTGGCTCTTCAGCTGGCTGCCGCAGCACTGACACCGCCAAGGAGGCAGCGGCAGGTCCGCCAGTTCCGCTGAGCTGGCTGGGGCGCCAAATGTCCTGCATCAATTCTCCCTCTCCGAGTAGAAACTCCAACTGCTGTTAGGGAAAAGGGGCGAAGACTCGATGTAACTGCTTCTGGCTGAATCGGGCGATGATAGAAGGGGGCAGTTAGGGTTTCTCCGGAGGGAGAGTGATACAGAGGTTCATGAACTAGAACCATCTTTATTGAGTGTGGCTTGATGACATTTCTGGAAAACATAAATCTGATTAGTATAATCAGTAATAGGCAAAGGTAGAGCAGCGTCAGGTCAGAAGCACTTATTCAGTGATGCTAAAAGAAAACCATACTAGAATTTTTCTTGCTGTTTCCTAAATGATAACTTCAAATTTTCTTTTGGCTCATAAGTGTAGGTGGTCTGTGATTGGCTGTCTTCATTGTCTGCCTCCGTAGAAGATGGAGGGTTCCAGGATTTTACTCATGAATGATGTATGCAGGAATCGACTTTTTCTGACTTTTTAAAGGAGATACTCAAAATATATTTTGATCCACATTAAACTGTTTGTTTTGGTAACG
>CAUYON010034697.1:0-14381 GCA_963573935.1 Arctocebus calabarensis
TGTAAGCTACCTAAGGGATTGGTTTCTGTGTCACTTAATTGAAGTTAAAAGATCCAAAAGCTAGGGGAAGCTGAAGGAAGCAGCAGGCACAGTTTGTGTAAACTGCAAAAATACTACATACCCTTAGATCCTGGGGTAAGAAATTACAGACTGAGCTATTAAATGGAATAGCTATGGCCCAAAGAAGAAGCACAGGGGAACAATTGCCAAAATGTGGAAACAACCTAAGTGCCCACCAATCCAGGAATGGATTACCAAGCTATGGTATATGTATACTATGGAATACTATTCAGCCATTAAAAAAATGGAGACTTTACAGCCTTTGTATTAACCTGGATGGAAGTGGAACACATTATTCTTAGTAATGCATCACAAGAATTAAGAAGCATGAATCCTATGTACTCAATTTTGGGATATGAGAACAATTAATGACATGGTGTGGGTGGGGGAAGGAGATATCAGATAGAGAAAGAGGGAGGGTGGGTGGGGAAAAGAAGAGCAGAGAGAGTGAAGGAGTGGGGGAGTGTAGTCATGGTGTGTGCCACACCTTTTCAGGGCAAGACACGATTGTAAGAGGGTCTTTACCTAACAAATGCAATCAGTGTAACCCGGTTTCTTGTACCCTCAATGAATCCCCAACAATAAATTAAAAAAAAAAACATTAAAAAGAACTTATACCAGAGAAAAATAATACAACTAAAGGGCACAGCCCACACCTTCTGCCCCTTGGTGTGAGTGGACCAAACAGGTTACGTAGAGGGTAAATTAATATTGTGTGTTACAGTACAAGGGTCAAGATACAAAGTACAGAGGTGGTCAATATAGAGAGGTTATTCTTCCATTGAGTATGTGTGGTACATGTCTAGTCTATGAGAATTAGGTCAACTTAAAGGTTCTATTGTATATTTAACTCCCTGTTCATTCTTTATATCCTATCTATTAGGTATTTTTCTTCCCAATCTGGAGGTGAAAAAAAAAACTGAGGCAAAGATGTTCAATGACTATTCTGGGTTGAAATATATTCCCTAAAACTTATATGTTGAAGCCTTAAACCCTAATCCCATAGACAGTGTAACCTAATTTGGAAATAGGGTCCTTGCAAATATAATTAGGTTAAGTAAGATGAGGTTATTGAGGTGGGCCTTAATCCAATTAACTGGAATCATTACCAAGGAAGGAAATTTAACACAGAGGCATGCCCAAGGGAGATGCTATGTGAAGATGAAGGCAGAAATTAGGCTGATGTGACAAGCCAAGGAACACTAAGATTGCCAGCAAACCACTAAAAGTCAGGAAAGAATCCTGGAACAGAATCTTCCTCACAGCCCTCAGAAAGAGCCAACCCTGCCAACACCTTTATCTTATACCACTAGCCTCCTCCAGAACTGTGAGATAATAAAGTTCCACTGCTTAAGCCACCAGTATGTGATACTTGGTTATGGCAGGCCTGGCAGGCTGATACAGTAACTGCACACCCACACCCATGGCCATTCAGTCATTCAAGCCAGAAACCTGGGCAACACTATTGGTTCCTCACTCTCCCTTATCCTCTAATGTATCTGTGACAAAATCTTACTGATACTTTTCTTTCTTTAGTATGTCTCAAATTCATCACCTCTTTTCATCTCCATTACCACGGCTATGGCCCAAGTCACCACCAACTCTCAGCTGGATCACCACAGTCACATTCAATCAAATGTCCTTGATCTTTGGCCTATCCCACCCCAAATCCATTCTCTTCACAGCAGCCAGGATGACAATCAGATCTCCTTACTCTGTTTTAAAACCTTGAGATGGCTCTCTAGGACTCTTGGGATGAAACCTTAACTCTGCCTGGGTCAGCAATCCTGATTTCTGTCTGGGTCCTACCTCATTTCACCTGAGGTTTTTTTTCCTTTTTTTTTTCTTTTCTTTTTTGTTTTTTTTTTTGTTTTTGTTTTTGTTTTTTTGAGACAGAATCTCACTATGTCGTCCTCACGGCATCACAGCTCACAGCAACCTCAAACTCTTGGGCTTAAGCAATTCTCTTGCCTCAGCCTCCCGAGTAGCTGGGACTACAGGTGCCCACCACAACACCTGGTTGTTTTGAGGTTGTAGTTGTCACTGTTGTTTGGCAGGCCTGGGCCAGGTTTAACCCGCCACCCTCAGTGTGGGAGCCAGCCCCCTAGCCTCTGAGTTTAGGCACCAAGCCACACCTGTGGTTTCTGACTTCATCCACACTCACTTACCTTTAGTTATTCAGGCTCATCAAGCTCTTGACTATCTCATAGTCCCTACACCTGCTGTCCTTATGCTAGGAATGCTTCCCTACCTACCTACCACCTTCCTTATGCTAGGAACGCTTCCCCACCTACCTACCACCTATATTTTCTCTTTAGCTGACTCCAATATAGCCTTTGATTCTCAACCTAAATGACATCTCAAAGAGGCCTTCCCTCCCTACCAACCCCCCAAATGATTTCCACCTTGTTACTCACTGACTAAGCAACATTCCTTTTTTCTTCAAAGATCAATGTATTATTTAATGTGTAGACTTCCTAGGAAGACTTCATGAGAATGGGAGAATGGTACCTTGTGTTTGGCACAACATTATATTCCCAGTGCTGAGTACACAGTGCTTAGACTATGGCTGGTGTGCAACAAATATTTGCCTAATGAATTAATAAAAGTCAGTGCTGGCATTCAAGCTGGGTTTTATATGTCTGAGGCTCTTCTACCACAGCATGCAGGCAATTGTCTCTCAAAGGTCATGATTTGAATGAACCCATTACATAACTTTTATTTCTGAATATGATGGAGCAGTTTGATTCAGGCGAACCCTCCCACTGAAATCAATGATAAAATCTAGATCAAAGTAAAATACAAAAAAAAAAAAAAAGAGCCTGTTTGACAGCATCCAAGAACAATTTCAGCAGCCAGGGATTGAGGGCACAAGTCACCAGAGGTAGGGGCTCCAAGAGAAGTGAACTTGTCCTTTTGCTCCACTTTCTATCTTAAGGCATTTGCTGAATCCTAAACCAGTAATAGTGAGAGGCCAAGAAATCATGCAGAGGGCATCTTCTTAAAGGCTAGAAAGCTCTCACAGAGGAGAAGAGACAAAAACTAGGAGGAGCTCATAGAAGTTAACAAACTCTTTAGGCTTCTAATTAAGACCAAGAGTAAAGACAAACTAGAGACAGACCAGCCCTCACCAACTCTCACCTTAGAACTGTCTCAATCCCTGATTGGATAGGCACGTTCTGTTCCCACTCTTACTACTGGCCTGAATAAATAAAGGCTTCCTGGGGATAGAAAGATAACATCATCGAGAATCTGTATAATTTCTCTTACACAATGACGAGCACTTTCCTCCTGGAGGCCCTAAAGAGTCTGTACCTTCAGAGAAGACCTAATATGAATTGCATGTAAGTCTGAACAATCCCCTTAGACAGGCCCAGGCAGATCCCAGGGGTGGAGGACAGAGCAAGAAGGAAGTTCCTAGGTGACCTGAGAAAGCTAACAATTTGAAATTGTTAATTGAGGACTCAGGTGACTGGAACTTCACTTTGAAAATGGAAAGTCCCCTGCTGTGCAGACAAAGTGCCTGCAAAGTGTGAATCAGGGAAGATGGCTTCCCTTTTGATTAGCTAAGAAATTGGCCTCAAATTTTTAGAATACTATAATGCTAGACTAGAAGGGCTTTTTAAATTGATCTAACCCAAACCCTTTGCTTTCACTGACGAAGGCCCTGAGATGGGAAATGATGCTCCTACAACTGTACAAAAAAAATTCTCAGAATTGTTTCTTGAACCCAGGCTACTGGGCTCCCTGTCCAGCCAAAGTCCCTGCCTTCCTGCCTCACAGAGGCTCAGAGCTCAGACAACCCTCGCTGCAACTGATCAACACTGTGAGCAGCTTCAACAAGGCCATAAATGTCATGTTAGATGGCAGATGATGAATGTGACGCCTGCGCAAAGCGAGCCATAATGAGAAAATACTATGGGATTCCCATGGAATTAAATTCTTCATCTCCCCAAGGACAGCACAACAATTTCCCATTCACAGTGTTGTCTTAATAAATACAAAGGAAGTCATATTTCACTGCTATTATTTAAAATAGTCATGAACTCCTAGCTTTATAACTCGATATTGAGCAGGATGTTTTCTATCAAGTAGCAGCTGGGCCTTCCCAAAACCTAAAGCTGGACCTTCCATATATGTAGTTACCTTAAAAACAGTGATGGAACCTCAGAGTTTAGGAAAAAGGCAGCCGACAGGGTGGCAGAAGGCTTAGCTTCGTGCCCTTGCTTTGGTACTCTCTGGTCTCTATGCTTTAATCAAATCTCTTAACCTTGACATAATGTAACGACCTGTCAAGTTCTGTGTTAAGAGCTCACACGTTTCCTCTCTTGACACCCTAACCACAACCTTCCTAGTCAGGGACTAAGGAAATCCGGGCTCAGGGGGATTTTGTCTTGGTTAGGGCCATGAAACTGATATGACAACTGAAATGCGTATTCAAATTGCAGGACATTTGATCCTACACCAGAATTTTTTTGGTTTTGTCACATTGTCTATGTTTTTGTTTGTTTTTACCAATGTCCTGTTGCCTTAGCTTTCTCATCTGCATGCAACCCCACAGTCAGCTGAAGCCACCCATCCCTCAGATACCTAAATAACCTTGACTCAGACATCACCTCATCTGCTGCTTGTGGCAGACGGTAATTTCTCTAAATCTTTAAGGGCGTACCTTATCATGAGTGTTATAGACTTCCTATCTGTAAGTATAGCTCTGTCCTCATCCACACTGCCACAACATTCCCAGCTAAGAAACGCAGACTTATTGCATCCAAAAAGAAAGAAAGAGAGTATAAGTACGAGCCCATGGGGTTAATGACTTCCAAAACAATTAGAGAGTTCATGGGAGGAGTCACAGTACCAAAGTCAGCTTTGCCCTCACCCCACCCCATCTATCTGGCATCTCTGCTCTTCTCTCTTTTATCTTTTACCCTCATGACCTCCAAAATGTTGTGACAGCAACAGTGGCCGCCTTTGTGCAAAACCCTTAAACTTGGCCAACGTTCCTAAATTATGAGGCCTCACCTGCCCAAGCAGACTTATCCAATCAAACAGTACCAGAGCAGACCCTAAATGGAGGTCTCAGGCATTTGCTAAGAAAGCAATTTTAAAGGGGTTAAGGGAGATCAAAGATTCCCAGACTGGGTTTTATAAGCCCATGAGATCATGAACTGTTGCTAGTATTTCCAAAGTCAGATAAATACTGCACATTTATTCTCAACAAACGTGCATAAAGTGTCAGATGTCTGTTGCAAGTTAAAAATTCTCTTAGCTCCGTGTGGTGCCTGTGGTTTCCTCATGCTCGTCACAAACTGTGATAGACATCTCTTTATGGTTCTGCTTCATTAAAAGGGCTTGCACAAATCCTTTATTACTCAACATTTGTTCATTCATTTATTCAATAAACAATTATTGATCTATGCCAGGCTTGCCTACTCAGTGGCAACTAAGATAAAGTTGCTGCCTTCGAGGTGGTGACAGACAGTAAATAAACAAATATATTTCACAGTAATGTTTGATGGGGACTTGGAATTGGGAGATACGTGTCTGAGGAAGACTCCCATTCAAACCAAGTGAGCTCAGATGAAATTTGGAGTCCAGTTTTCACTGGATTAGAACAAAAATTATTCTTTTTGGAGAAACATACTACTGCAGCAAATGTCCAGGCTGCACAGACAGAGTGCTGGGTTCAGTGTCCGATTTGCATACAATACAGTTTTGGATCTTATTGTTATTTAGACCCCAATGCCAAAGACTTTTCCAGTGAAAGGGAAGAGGGCAGAAGAAGATGAACAGAGAAAGAAAAAAGTGGCCACAAGGTCCTTGCTTGCTTTTTCATCTCCACTGACACATAATTAACCGATGGCCCCTTCCCACCACTTTCATCACCCTCTCTCAGAGTCCAGCTTTCTCAGGACACAATCAAGTGCTTTCAGAGCTTAAAAGTCACAGCTTTTCAGTGACTGCGCTTGTCCATTTCCATTTCATTCAGAACATGAGGGAAAGAGATTGTTCTTTGCCAAGTGAATAAGAAGTGGGCTGGGGGGAGAAAGGCACATGAAAGACCAAAAAGAATCTATGTTTCAAGAGTGCATAAGTGGCTCTGGAGATGCTTAAATAAACAGGACAATGAACACCCTTTCAAGATTTCATAGGCTCAAGAAAGGTAGAGTTGAAGAGAGTCTTAGAGACCTGCAAGTCCACTTCTGTGCATTGACAAAAGGAGAAACTGAGTGTCAAAAAGAAAAAGT
The DNA here is from genome assembly GCA_963573935.1 of Arctocebus calabarensis. Lineage (NCBI taxonomy): Eukaryota > Metazoa > Chordata > Mammalia > Primates > Lorisidae > Arctocebus > Arctocebus calabarensis. The sequence goes on from CAUYON010034697.1 coordinate 6,309, forward strand.
GGTTGTTCCATAGTCACATGGTTGGTTTGCAGCAGTGGTAAAGGAAGGACTAGAACTTTCTGGCACCCTTTCCATCACGCCAGACCATTTTTCTTCATTTATCTTCTTCCATGGTTGTTTTTATAATTTGTTCCAACAGGTAGAATCCTCCCTTTCACATTAACTCAAATTTTCAAAAACCCATCTCTATTCCATGTGCTTTCCAAGGAGTTATCCCAGACACCCTCGGGATAATTTCTGCTTTAGTCACTAAAATCACATTTGTAATCTGAATCCTGCATTTGTTTGTGTTGTGTCTTACAAGTGACAATTTAGAATTTAAATTGTCTTAAGCAACAAGAAAAAGAACATTTTGTTAGATGCAAAGCTGAAAAATCCACTATAGATCTCACTTCAGCACGACAGGGTCCTAGGATTCACATGACAGCATCAGGAGTCATCATGATTCTCTCCACCTCTCTCTTCCTGTGGGTGGGATCTTTTCTCAGGCAAGGTTTCCCTTTTGCAGGGGCAGCTCTAAGCAGGACTCTTGTCCTCTTAGGAGTACCAGCTGAAAGCAGATTCTCTCATTCCCAGCAACTTCACAGAATTTTCACAAAGGAGAAGCTTCACTGGCTTTGTTTGGGTCCCGTATCTATTGTTGATCTGCTGTGATCACCTCCTCCTGGACTTGGGAGATAACTGTCATCATTAAGATGGTTACATGGCCAGCATAAGGATACTCTGTTATTATTGTGTGACTTGCGGACTATGTGGCATAATGGCATTAATGGTGAGCTAAGGCATTGACAAGACTTGCTAAAGTCAGTTTTTGCAATCATGATGTTGGAGTTTTATAGTGTGACATCTCTCTGGAAACCTCCTGTGAACTGCTAGAACCTCATGTCTGGCAGGCCAATTCTATCACCATCAACCCAAGAGAATCTCTCATGGAGAACTGCAGCATTTCAAGAAGCTGAAGTCTCTGGACATCCTGTAGTCTGTTGTCTCCTGGAATATTCTGCAGTTAATACATCCTCTGGGCTTATTAAAGCAATTTGTAACTTCCGTAGATGTTCAGTTTGGAGAGCGCATAATTGACAAGCTTCATGATATCATGCTTATCTCTGAATCAATCTATTGTTGTAGCCACAGGCATGTAACACTCCAGGTGCTCATGGCTGGATCACATGATTATCTGAACAGTGCCACATGGCCACAGAGCAGAAATGATTATAGTGTGGAATTCTGTTGTTTTGTTTTGTTTGAGACAGAATCTCATTCTGTTGCCCAGGCTACAGTGCAATGGTGTCAGCCTAGCTCACAGAAACCGCAAGCGATCAGCCTCCAACATAGTTGGAACTACAAGCACCTTCCACAATACCCGGGTAGTTTTACTATTTTTAGTAGAGACAGGATCTTACTCTTGCTCAGGCTGATCTTGAACTCCTGAACTCAAGCTCTCTGCCCACCCTGGCCTCCCAGAGCACTAGGATTACATGCATAAGCCACCATACCTGGCCAACCAATGTATTTTTTTCAATGTATTTTTTTTTTTCTGAAGAATGCTGAACAGCTCCTGAGAGCGTAGTTTGGAGTGGCAATTCCACCAAGGAAAACTATGGTCTGTTGCCAGAAAAAGAGGAAATGGCTGCTGGGCAGAGAAGAAAAATGCAAATCTATAGTAAATAATGCTGTCCCATTTTTTCATATGTATAAACCTTGCTTTTCCCAAATTCAGTATAAGCTCCTTGAGGGTAAAAATAGAGCTCAAAATCTAATCAATAATCAGTATATTTTTATTGATTAGTCAAAAGCAAATATTTATTGAGCACGACAGACTACAAAATGCTGTGATGTTTATGAAGGTTTCAAAAATCAGACATTTCTCCCGATTTGAAACTCTAACTTAGCACAACATACAAATTCTGAATATCGGCCAGATACCAACCATAGTGCTACTACTATGGATACAAAGTTGCAAAAGATACAGTCCCTGCCCTTACAGAGCCTCACCTAGTGGAGTAAAAACAGTAATACTATCATTTATGAGGCATTCCACATACATTAATCTTAAATCTTAGCACAACCTTTATAAGGTATGATGTGTCATTTTAATATGATTTTACTGAGTCCCAGAGAATGACACTTAAAACCAAATATTCAAACTTTGATGTCAGAAAAAGTGTTCAGCATGTCCCCAAATCACAGGGATAATAAGGAGTAGAGTGGAGAATTCTGGTTGCAAGATGACTCCGAGTTGGTTCTGATAAGCTAGATATGCAGATATTAATATGGATGTTTAAAACTCCATTGCAGAAGTACTTTTAGTAGGCTTTCTTTTCTGAAGAATTCTGAAAAGCCTGTAAGACCTCATTGCTTTCCTCTAGAAGCATACACATACACAAACACACATATCCCTTTAATTTTATTTTTAAATAAATTTCATCCTCAACCCTTTTCTGTATGAGTTTTGGATCCATTAACCTGTTAGAAGAACTCAGTGCCAGATAAATACAATGTACTATAATTATCATTTTGGTTATAATTCTTTTTTTTTCCTTTAATGGAGCATATTCTTTGTGGCCACTGAACCCAACTTCTGGTAGATTAGGCTCTTAGTATTTAATAAGCTTCAATAGGAAATAAGTAGAATTAGTACAGTATCTTGAATAATGAGCTGCTAATGTATTTTTAATGAACAAGATGTTCCAACAAGAAACTTGTTGATTTTTGTCAATTAAACATTATTGGAAAAATGATTTGCACATAGACCGGATGGTGTTTTATTATGTGAAGGGTGATAATGTTTTCTACATTCAGGGTACCCTTTTAGAAGCCAGCTTGATTTAGGGATGTTGTCAAAGAAAAAAGTAACAGCTTAGAGATCAGAATTAGGTATAAACTGAAATATTTTTATTGTTTTCTAGTCATAGAAAAGATATTATTTCCCTTAAAAGATATCACTTTATTTTCTTTGTTCCTTGTTTAAGGGTAATTATTAACCCACTTTGAGGATGGACAAAGTGGAAATGCTTGTCTTACTTGCTTTTCTTTCTAAACTAGAAGAATCATTTCTGTCTAGATCTGACATTTGACACAGTCATGAAGTCACTTCACTGTTTTTTCAGTGAAATAGATTATATAGCCTCTCTAGGTTTCAGCTTCTTCTTCTGTTATATGGAGATGATAAAATACATGGGTCATAGGATGTTATAAGAATTCAATGTGATAACTCATGTAAAACACCACTAGCGCCTTTCTTCCTGGAATCCCTACTCCAAGTCAATTAATGTCCTCTGCCTAAGATATTACTCTTTTAGGGAAATTTTGCATTTCAGTAGTCTTTAATATCCTACTTGGACAGTATACTCCATAAATCTAGGGATTATATTTTACACATTTTTTAAAACTGATTGCACTTGTTAGGTAAAGTACCTCTTACAATTGTGTCTTGCCCCCAAAAGGTGTGTCACACACCAAGACCCCCCCTCCTTCCCTCTCTCTGCTCTTCCTTTCCCCACCTCTCCCTCCTTCTTTCTCTCTCTCTGATCTCCCCTCCCCCCACCTACACTATGTCCTCGTCCTCATATCAACATGCTTCTCCATTGTTGTGACGCTTTACTAAGAATAATGTGTTCCACTTCCATCCAGGTTAATACAAAGGCTGTAAAGTCCCAATTTTTTTTTAATGGCTGAATAGTATGCCATAGTGTACATATACCAGAGCTTGTTAATCCATTCCTGGATTGGTGGGAAGTTAGGCTGTTTCCACATTTAGGTGAGTGTAAATTGAGGTGTGATAAACAGTCTAGTGCAAGTGTCATTATGATAAAAGGATTTTTTTCCCTTCTGGGTAGATGCCCAGTAATGGGATTGCAGGATCAAATAGGAGGTTTAGCCTGAGTTCTTGGAGGGTTCCCCATACTTTCTTCCAAAAAGGTTGTATTAATTTGCAGTCCCACCAGCACTGTAAAAGTGTTTCCTTCTCTCCACATCCACACCACCACCTGCAGTTTTGAGATTTTGTGATGTTGGCCATGCTCACTGGGGTTAGATGGTATCTCAAGGTGGTTTTGATTTGCATTTCTCTAGTAATTAGGGATGATGAGCATTTTTTCATATGTTTGTTAGCCATTCATCTGTCTTCTTTAGAGAGGGTTCTATTCATGTTCTTGTCTATTGATATATGGGATTGTTGGCTTTTTTCATGTGGATCAATTTGAGTTCTCTATAGATCCTAGTTATCAAGCGTTTGTCTGATTAAAAATATGCAAATATCCTTTCCCATTGTGTAGATTGTCTATTTGCTTTGTTTATTGTCTCCTTGGCTGTACAGAAGCTTTTGAGTTTAATTAAGTCCCATTTGTTTATTTTTGTTGTTACAATTGCCACAGCAGTCTTCTTCATGAAGTCTTTCCCCAGGCCAATATCTTCCAGTGTTTTTCCTATGCTTCTTTGAGGATCTTTCTTATTTAATGCATTAAATTTAAGTCCTTTATCCATCTTGAATCAATTTTTGTGAGTGGGGTAAGGTGTGGATCCAGTGTTAGTCTTTTACTTGTGGATATCCAGTTCTCCCAGCACCATTTATTGAATCAAGGGTCTTTCTTCCAGCATATGCTCTTGTTTGGTTTATCGAAGATTAAGTGGTTGTAAGATGTTATATTCATTTTCTGGTTTTCTATTCAATTCCAAATGTCTATGTCTCTAATTTTGTGTCTGTACCATGCTGTCTTGACCACTACAACTTTGTAGTACAGCCTAAAATCTGGTATGCTGATGCCTCTGGCTTTGGTTTTATTACTAAGAACTGCTTAGCTATACAGGGTTTTTTTGGATCCAAACGCAGAATCATTTTTTTACAAGTCTTCATAGTATGATATTGGTATTTTAATGAGGATGGCGTTGAATCAGTAGATTGCTTTGGGAAGTATAGACATTATAACAATGTTGATTCTTCCAAGCTATGAGCATGGTATGTTTTTCCATTTGTAATATCCTCTGATATTTCCTTTTTTAGGGTTTCATAATTTTCTTCACCTCTTTTGTTATGTATATTCCTCAATATTTCATTTTCTCTGAAGCTTTGAAGTGAGTTGTGTCCTTAATTAGCTTCTCATCTTGACTGTTATTGGTGTATACAAAGGCTACTGACTTGTGGACATTGATTTTATATCCTGAGACATCATTGTATTCTTTGATGACTTCCAGAAGTCTTGTGGTTGAGTCTTTGGGGTTCTCTAAGTATAAGATCATATCATCAGCAAAGAGGGAGAGTTTGACCTCTGTTCCCATTTGGATGCCCTTTATTTCCTTGTCTTGCCTAATTGTATTGGCTAGAACTTCCAGTACTACGTTGAATTGTAGTGGTGACAGAGGACAACCTTGTCTGGTTCCAGTTCTAAGTGGAAAGCTTTCCGTTTTACTCCTTTCAGTAAAATATTAGCTGTGGGTTTGTCATAGATAGCTTTGATCAGTTTCAGAAATGTGCCACCTATGCCTATACGCTTCAGTGTTCTAATTAGAAAAGGATGTTGGACTTTATCAAATGCTTTTTCTGCATCTATTGAGAGGATCATATGATCTTTGTTTTTCCTTCTGTTAATATGGTGGATAATGTTTATACATTTGCATATGTTAAACCAGCCTTGCATCCCTGGAATGAAACCAACTTGATCATATATGACTTTTTTATAATAAGCTGTAATCTATGGGATAGGATTTTGTTGAGAATTTTTACATCTGTATTCATGAGTAAAATTGGTCTGAAATTCTCCTTTTTAGTTGGGTCTCTTCCTGGTTTTAGTATCAGGGTGATGTTTGCTTCATAGAATGTGTTGGGGAAGCTTTCTTTCTCCTCAATCTTTTGGAATAATTTCTACAGTACACGAATAAACTTCTTTGAATGTGATAGAATTCTGGTGTGAAGCCATCCAGACCAAGGCATTTTTTTGTTGGAAGATTTTTTATTGTTTCTTTAATCTCAGTGCTTCAAATTGGGCTATTCAGGAGCTCTATTTCTTCCTGGCTAAGTCTAGGGAGAGGGTGTGATTCCAAATAGTCATCGATTTTCTTCACATTGTCAAATTTCTGGGCACAGAGTTTCTGGTAGTATTCAGAGATAATCTCTTGTATCTCTGTGGCATCAGTTGTAATTTCCCCTTTATCATTTCTTTTTTTTTTTAAATACATGTATTTTATTATTCTTCATTACATTATTCCCCCCCACCCCCCAGTGGTAAGATAGAATTTATTTACAGAAAAGAATACAGAAAACACTAAAGCTCCTGGTTGAGGGAGAGAATTCAAGTGGGGATAGAGAAGTTCTCTCCGTTTCTCTCCCGGTCTTTCCCCATCTCCTCCTTTAGGCCTTTAGTCTCAGGGTATATATAGGTGTATGGGTTCCTTGGCCAGGAAACGAATGAATACAGTCCCTTCCGCCAGGGGCAAGGTGAAGGAATGTAACAATGAATGGATACAGTCCATTCATGGAATTGAGACCTAGGAAATTCACAAGAAATTGGCCTAGGCATAGGAAATGGGGATTCCACATTTAGTCTTAAGTGTAAAGTGAAGGAGACACCAAGGCACAGGTGTCTCCTCAGCAGTTGTCCAGATTTTTTGGCTATTGGATCCTCTGGTGGGGGTTGGAAGTCCTCCTCCTTGCCTGTCATCCAGCCCACTGGCTCTTCAGCTGGCTGCTGCCGCACCAACACTGCTATGGAGGAGGCGGCAGGTCCACCAGCTCCACAGAGCTGGCTAGGGCGCCAGATGTCCTGCATCAATTCTCCCTCTCTGAGTAGAAACTCTAACAGCTGTTAGGGAAAAGGGGCGAAGACTCGATCTAACTGCTTCCTGCTGGATCGGGTGATGATAGAAGGGGGCAGTTAGGGTTTCTCCAGAGGTAGAGTGATGCAGGGGTTCATGGACTGGAACCATCTTTATTGCATGTGGCTTGATGACATTTCTGGAAAACATAAATCTGATAAGTGTAATCAGTAATAGGCAAAGGTAGAACAGCGTCAGTTCAGAAGCACTTATTCAGTGATGCTAAAAGAAAACCATATTGGGCTTCTTCCACGACTTAGCAATTATGAATTGGGCTGCAATAAACATTCTGGTACAAATATCTCTATGATGATGTGATTTTTGGTCTTCAGGATATATACCCAATAAAGGAATTATAGGATTGAATGGCAGATCTATTTTTAGATCTCTAAGTATTCTCCAAATATCTTTCCAAAAGGAATTTACTAGTTTGCATTCCCACCAACAGTGGGAGTGTAGAAGTGTTCCCCTTTCTCCACATCCACACCAACATCTCTGGTTTTGGGATTTTGTTATGTGGGCTAATCTTACTGGAGTTAGATGATATCTCAAAGTAGTTTTGATTTGCATTTCTCTGATCATTAAGGATGGTGTGCATTTCTTCATGTGTCTGTAGGCCATGCGCCTGTCGTCTTTAGAGAAGTTTCTCTTCAAGCCTTTTCCGACCCTGAGATGGGATCACTTACCCTTTTGTTGCCAATACGCTTAAGTTCTCTGTGTATTTTGGTTATTAAACCTCTGTCAGAGGCATAACCTGCAAATATTTTCTCCCATTCTGAGGGCTGTCTGCTGCTACACTTAAAGTATTCTTAGCAGTGCAGAAGCTTTTTAGTTTGATCAAGTCCCAGTAGTGTATTTTTGATACTGCTTCAATTGCCTGGGAGTCCTCCTCATAAAAAATTCACCCAGGCCAACTCCCTTGAGAGTTTTCCCTGCACTTTCTTCTAATATTTTTATAGTTTCATGTCTTATGTTTAAATCTTTAATCCAGTGAGAGTCTATCTTGGTTAATGGTGAAAAGTATGGGTCCAGTTTTAGTCTTCTACAGGTTGCAGCCAGTTCACCCAGCACCATTTGTTAAATAGGGAATCTGTACCCCACTGAATGTTCTTAATTGGCTTGTCAAAGATGAAATAGTGGTAAGTAGCTGGGTTCATCTCTTGGTTCTCTATTCTGTTCCATACATCTATCTCTCTGTTTTTGTGCCAGTCCCATGCTGTTTTGATCACTATCGATTTATAGTACAATCTCAGGTCTGGTAGC
>CAUYON010034699.1:0-24766 GCA_963573935.1 Arctocebus calabarensis
CTTCTTATGGCTTTTATTTTCTTGCTGAAAAAAGCAGCAAGGCCATCATGCTCTTGGCAGATATGTAGGTTGTTCTTTGAGTGAGAGAGCTGAGTAACAGAATTAGCGAAGGGTTGCCCAAGATTTGAGAAGAGATGAAAACAGGTAAAAAAGAGGCACTATGAGAAAAAGGGGATGAAACAGACCAAATGAGCTGCGCAAATGAGTACACTATTAGGCAGCTCTCAGGGCCCACATGATATTTGTGGTCATAAATAGTAAGCAAGAATAAACATCAGGATTCTGTGGTTTATTTAATCATGTTCAGCTGCTCTGATGTAGGCATGAGTAGACAAGTAGTAGGGTTGATCAGGATTACAGATTTTCCAGGGGAATATGGCTAAAGGTAAAATGCAGTAAGGTTAGGGTATGCTAGGGTGTGCTTTTAAGGGTGGCCCATGCAATCTAAGCACTGAAAGAAAATAATGGGGAAATGAGAAGGGTGTAGGACTGGGAAAGGTGGTAGGTTCTAAATTTCTGCTACAGCAGGTTATCTTTGGAAAACACTCCACTAGAAAATAACAGAGTTAGTACGGAACAAGGAAAGTTACTTTCTCCTAGGAAAAAGAGTCTCACTTTTTCTTAATAACTTAGATCTTCTGTGCAGGGCTGCTCTCCTCCCATTTGTTCCTCAGGTCACTGATGGCAATTTTTAAAATATCAAATTAGCTCATGTTGTTTTTCAGAAACTGCAAGGGGGTTTAGGTCCAGGTCAAACTGCTCTTTGTACAAAGATGCAATTATTGAGACAATGAGGATCATCATGGAAAAAAGGGAATGTTTAATACAACAGACATCTTGTTGGGAGAACTGAAGAAGCGGCCTCAAATCTGTCTCCCAGACTAATGGAGGTCAGGCCTTTTTAAGACCCTGTACCTTGCTGCAGGTCTAGGGGGATGCTGAGTCCAAACCAGGAAGTCTGCCCTAGGGCCTTTAGAATCGCAACTCCTTTGTCTAGCACAAAATCCATCATTTCTGGGAAATGACTTAAAAGGTCCAACAGTTAGTTAAAGTGAGAGGATTATAAAAAACATGCAGGGGTCAATGAAATTTGTTCATAGAGCCAAGCCAGTTCCAGTATCATAATGGCTTTCTGTGGCAAACAAATTTGTTCATATATGTTTATTACACTCAACCTATGAGCTTAAGATTGTGTTACTATCTGGAAAAATTATACGTATTAGGAGAAAAAACAATTAAAATTGTAATGTTATGTTGCCTTTCAGTAAAAACATAAAGTAGAAATAAAGCAATTGCAATGGTATGGCAGTATCTATGAAACACTCCTATTAACCTCTAACTTACTTGTATATTTGATCCATATCTGGATTGATTTTCCTTTGTTGAAATTTTTTTTCACAGAGGAGTCAGTCATTAAGAAACTGCTTATTGGGAGGCGCCTGTATCTCAGTGGGTAGGGCGCCAGCCCCATACACCCAGGGTGGCAGGATCACGAACCCAGCCGCAGCCAAACTGCAACAACAAAAAATAGCCAGGTATTGTGGTGGGCGCCTGTGGTCCCAGCTACTCTGGAGGCTAAGGCAAGAGAATCACCTAAGCCCAGGAATTGGAGGTTCCTGTGAACTGTGACACTACAGCACTCTACCGAGGGTGACAAAAAAAAAAAAAAAGAAAGAAACTGCTTATCAATGGTTATCATATTACACCCATTGACCATCCACATCAGTATAGCACTCTAGTAATATACTCACAAATGAAACCTTAGGGGAATTCCCATTGGGGCTTTCACAGCTAAATCCATCCACGGGGACAATAACACAACATTTTTCATCTCATCTTTTTGAATGTGTTATTTAAAATCCCAATTTAAGACCAAAAAGGGAAGCAGTCTGATTGGGTGAGGTCTTTAAAATAACTTAGTCATTCTCATGCTAGATATTCCTAAATTAGACTGGAATTTACCTTTGAAACTGACCAATGATAAATGCATAATAAATAAAAGTTCAGAAGAGAAAATTTAGCCAGTTTAAGCATATCAATTTATATTCATTCATGTAAATAGTAATTACAGCAGCAAAAGCCCATATTTATATTAGTACTTTCAATGCTTATTAACAAATAATTCTTAAGTACTCATTAAAGCAGCATCTCTGCTAAGAAATCTGTAGCCACATCAGTTCTCCCTAACTTTAATCAGGAAAACAGCATTAAAAATTATCTATAATTAAAACCACACTAACTCAGCTAGATTTTTGACCAATGGGCTGCTTTAGTGACATTTAGTTTTTAATTGTACCACTTTACCTTGTAACCTGAAAGTCCGGTCTAGACTTAACTCTACAATTAATCAGTTTCATGAATAACACAAATTCTATACCATTTCTACTTAATTCTTAAATTTTACATTTTAATTCTTCTCTTGGCTTTGTTCAATAAAAGGCAATAAGAGAAAGGCAAAACAAAAACAAGTGTATGGATGGAATTTTCTGAAATCTTATACAATTAAAAATGTATTTCAGCTATCTTAACTAAAATAGATAATTTGGTTGGGTATAACATTTTTAGATTATATCATTTCCTTCCTTTGTTGCCTTCTTTGAGTCTAAAAATACATACCAGAATACACACGCAATTCATTCTAATTTTTGCTCCTTGTTGGAGTGCTTTTCACGTTTTGTTTTTCATACATGGATACTTATTTAATAGCTAATAATTATTTTAAAACACAAACTTTGCCAGGATGAGTCCAGGAAGTGTCATTTCTTATTCATTTTGACTGACAGCCAATGAACCTTTCGATTCATACACTCTCATCTTTTTTTCTTGCCCCTAATACTAGGAATTCTCTTCAATTTTGCTTTGATTATATTTTTGTCCTAATTTATTTTTCAGGAATAGTCAATAATTCTTAGAATTTACATTCTCTTTATCTCTCATTTTCTCTTTCATTATCTTAACTCCTTTTTCCTTTTCTTCTGAATTTTGAAGAAATTCAGAATTCTATACCACACTTATCTGATTTTCCATAGCATAATTTTACTGTTTACTGTTCCCATTGTGAATTTTAATTGTCATTGCATTTTTAGAGTCTTGCAATTAACCTTATCTCATTTATCTCTCTTTTTATTTCATCATTCTGCCTTTTCATTTCTCTGTTTTCAAATTATGACGTTATGCTATGTTTCAGAAGCCATGGCCCTTTCTATTACAGTGTGGATTCTGAACTCAGTTTTCTAAAATTGTTCTCTTTCCTATCACAAATAATTTTTATTGGTGTTCTTCTTGTGAGTTTTCTGGTTGATGTCCATTTACTTTGTGCTGCAATAATTTTCAAGGGTTACATTAGGTTTTGTTTTTATTTTCTATTTACTCAATCTAGAACAAAAAATATTTATCTCGGGTTGGTTGGTTGGTTGGTTTTTGAGACAAAAATCTCTATTGCCCTGGGGAGAGTGCCATGGCATCGCCATAGCTCACAGAAACCTCATACTCTTGGGTTCAAGAGATCCTCTTGCTTTAGAGATAGGGTCTTGCTCTTATTGGTCTCAAACTCTTCAGCTCAAGGGATCTTCTTGCTTCAGCCTCCCAGAGTGCTAGGATTACAAGGTGTGACCCACAGCACCCAGGTCTATAAGTCCTCTTCTTACTGCATTCCTACCCAGTTGTTTTCTGGGTTTTAGTCACTATTAGCCAACACTTTGGCTGCTTCCCACTTTGTCTGTTCTCAATCTGCCACTCTGGAAACAAAAGAAGTCTTTCCAGATCCTTTATCTCTAAAACAAACAGGAAAGAGCTTTTTGGCCATAACCTAAGATTTTAGACCGGCAGATAAGGTGGGTCATCAATCACACTTGGGCATACCTCATTCTATTCCACTTCACTTTACTGTGCTTTGTAGATACCGCATTTTCTTTAAATCGAAGGTTTTGTGGAAATCCAGTGACAAGCAAGTCTACTGGCGCCATTTTTCCTACAGCATGTGCGTACTTCCTACCTCTCTGTCACCCTTTGCTAAATCTTATAATATTTAAAACTTTTTCATTATTATATCTGTTATGGTGCTCTGTAACCACTAATGTTTGATGTTACTATTTTAATTGTTTTAGAGTGCCATAAACAGCACTGCTCCACTGCCATTACCCTTTTTGCTCTCTCTCCTCAGGCATTCCCCTTTCCCTGAGACACAGAAATATTGAAATTAAGCCAATTAATGACTACAATGGCCTCTAAGTGTTCAGTTAAAAAGAAGAGTTGTACATCTTTCACTTTAAATCAACAGCTAGACATAATTAAGCCTACTGAGGGAGGAATGTCAAAAGCTAGGCCTCTTGTACCAAACAATCAGCCAAGTGGTAAACACAAAGGAAAAGTCCTTGATAAGAATTAAAGAGTTATGCCAATGCATACACCAATTGTAAGAAAGCAAAAGTGTCTTATTGCTGATAGGAGGAAAGTTTTAGTGGTCTGGATAGAGTATCAAACCAGCCACAACATTCCCTTGAGCTAAGCCATATCCTAATCTAGAGAAGGCTCTAATTCTCTACAATTCTATGAAATCTGAGAGAGATGAGGAATCTGCAGAAGAAAAGTTGGAGACTAGCAGGGGTTGCTTTGAGAGGCTTAAGGAAAGAAGCTGCATCTATAAATACAAAAGGGCAAGGTGAAGCAGCAAGTACTCAAGTAGAAGCTGCAGCAAGTCATCCAGATGATCTAACTAAGATCACTAATGAAGATGGCTACACAAAACAACACATTTTTACTGTAGATAAAACATCCTTCTATTGCAGTGGTTGTCAACCTTCCTAATGCCACGACCCTGTAATACAGTTCCTCATGTTGTGGTGAACCCCAACAATAAAATGAATTTCGTTGCTACTTCTTAACTGTAATTTTGCTACTATAAGGAATTGTAATGTAAATATCTGATATGCAGGAGACCCCCAAAGGGGTCATGACCCATTGGTTGAGAAGAAGACGCCATTTAGGATTTTCATAGCTAGAGAGAAAAATAATCAATACTTGGTTTCAAGGCTTCAAAGGATAGAATGATTTTCTTGTCAGGGGCTAATACAGCTTTCTGGTGACTTTAAGTTGAAGCCAATGCTCATTTACTATTCTGAAAATTCCATGGTTCTTAAGAATGATGCCAAATCTGCTCCACTTGTGCTTTATAAATGGAACAAGAAAGTGTGAGTGACAATACAGTGAATGAGAAGCAAGAAGGGGAAAAAGTCTGATCGGGTGAGCTCTTTAAAGTAAGCGTAAGAAATTTTGATTGCTTAGCAGAAACAAACACAACATGGTTTACTGAATATAATATAATAATAATATATTTAATATAAATAATAATAATAATATATTTTCTCCAATTTTAATATCAGGTGTATCCAGATTAAGTTGAATAATTTTGTAGTATTTCTTCTTTTTCCATTGTCCATAAGATTTGGCATGATTTGTTTTTTGAAATTATCTTTTTGTTTTATTTATAAATATTAGTTGTCTATTTTTTGAGAGTTTGGAGAAAAAAAGAAGAAGTTAACTGATGACTCCATACTGAGCCTCAGAGTCAAAGCATTCTATAATAGACATACTCTTATCTGATAATGTGAATGTTACTTTCATTGCATCATTATTATTATTATTGCTTAATAGTTCGATGCAGCAATTGTCTGGTTTCTTTTCTGAATGTATTTACCTTTGTTCATTCTTTACGAGGCTTTTGTTTCTAGTCCTTATCTTATTGTTATTAAATTTTAAGCCTTTTTAATTCTGTGAAGGCAAAAGTGGAAACCTAATAAACACATGTATATGTAAAAAATAAAAAATAAATAAATAATATTAATGCTCATTGACAATGCACCTGGTCACCCAAGAGCACTGACAGAGCTATACAAGGAGATTCATGTTGTTTTAATTCCTGCAAACATAATATCCATTCTGAAGCCCATACAGGAAGTGTAATTTCAACTTTCAAGTGTTATCATTTAAGAAATACACGTCATAAGTTCATACCTCCCATAGATAGTGATTTCCCTGATGGATCTGGGAAAATAAAATTTAAAAACTCCTGGAAAGGATTCCCTATTCTAGATACCATTAAGAACATTCATGATTTGTGAGAAGAGAGGTCAAAATATCAAAACAGGAGTTTGGAAGAAGTTGATTCCAACCCTTAAGGATGACTGTGAGAGGTTCAAGACTTCAGTGTAGCGAGTAACTGCACACGTGGTAGAAACAGGAGAGAGAACCAGAATTAGAGGAAGAGCCTGTGGATGAGAATGAATTACTGCAATCTCATGATAAAACTAGACAGATGAGGAGCTTGTGAAGGTTGAGCAAAGAAAGTGGCTTCTTGAAACGGAATCTACTCCTGATGAAGATTCTGGGAACACTGTTGAAATCACAACAAAGAATTTAGAATATTACATAAACTTAGTTGATAAAGCGGCAGCAGGGTTTGAGAGGACTGACTACAATTTTGAAAAACATCCTATGGGTGAAATTCTAACATACCCACATCAGATGCTACTGAGAAATATTTGATGAAAGCATTAATCAATGTTGCAAATTCACTGTCATCTTATTTTATGAAAAGTACCACAGCTATCCCAAACTTCAGCAGCCACCCCCAGCCTTCAGTCACCAGCCATCAACATCAAGGCAAGATCTTCCACAAGCTAAAAGATTCTGACTCACTGAAGGTTCAGATGATCGTTAGCATTTTTTAGCAATAAATTATTTCTTACTTAAGACATGTACATTGTTTTTTTTTCCTCAGACATGATGGAATGCACACTTAATAGACCATAGTATAGTGTAAACATAACTTTTATATTTGTTGAGAAACCAAAAAATTCACATGATTCACTTTATTGTGATATTCACTTTATAGCTATGGTCTGGAACACAGCCCGCAGTGTCTCCAAGGCATGCCAGTGTTAGAAAACAATCTCACCTAGCACTGGCTTTTGGGGGAATATTCTTTCAGATTCTGAAAACAGGTTGACTATAAATTCTAAAGTTCTGTCATCATTGTATATTTTCATGCTTTCTATTTTATATGAACAATTTATAAATATTTTTTAGACCTATATATTTACATCTATTTGTATATTATTCCCAATTTTCAGATGAAAAAACTAAAGCACAGAGCAGATAAGCAGAGAAATTTTGTCTAGGAAATAGTCAAAGTTCCAACTAGGCTACAAACCTAAGAAGTCTTAGTCCAGAGTCTGAATGCTTAATCATTGAACTCTCTATGCTTTCTCAATACTATACATAGGTAAGCAATTAATTTCGGCTTAATATGACCAGAGTCCTCTCAACTCTTATTTCCTGTCCCTTGTCACCAGTATGCATGTAACAATTAGAATAATAGATAAAATTTATGAAGTGTAACATTTAATATGTGCCAGGCATTTAATTATGAAATTAATAGATAACATTAAAATATCACAACAACCCTATGTGATAGATACTATTATTATTCCTGTGCAACAAATGAAACAAAGCATAAGCATTAAGCCTTAGAGAAGGCAACACATTTGCCCTCAGTCAGACAGCTTGTAGATGGAAAAGCTGAGATAAGCCTAAGCACTTATCAGTTATGCTCTAAAGCCTACCAGATACATAATATGATAGCTATTAACAGATTTATAATATGTTACATATAATTCTCCAATAAATTGGTAATGTGTTTTGCTAAGGAGTCATATAATAAGAATCATCCTTTTATATGTTCAACTATAAATAAATGCTTTGTGAAACAGATGTTTCCTTCATCATATGCAATTAGTTGCAAGATGGCAGTAGTCTTCTGAACACATTAGGGGTAGAAGATTTCATCTCAATAATTTTTTCTTGTATAATCACTTTGGTAGATCTTTGTTCATTGCATAAGAAAGCATTTTTACCCTTTAACTTCTTATAGGGTTTAACCAATGAGGAGTACTGGCCAGAAATTGGAGAAGGGAAAGGAACTTGAGGTCTTTGTTCCGTTCACTCTTACCCTCAAGGGACAGTGCTCACTGGGTAAGCCCGAGAAGTCACTGTTCCCAGCCTGGCAGTGATAGCCAGCCCCCAGTTGGTAGCCTACAGGTTTTGTGCTAAATTTTGTGATCACGACACTCTGCCTGTACTTGTAAATGGTTCCTTCATTAAACTCATTCAAATCACCCACACGGAGAGAACCATCTCTCTTTTATGCCAGGACTTGGGCTGATACAGACGTGGTCTGGCACAGAATGTCTTAATATAAATGAAAAGAGGACATCTTCCCATTCTATTAATGGATTTTTAATGTTCATAGTCTGTTTTAAAAATACCAAGGTTATGAAATTATAATTACAAAGGGATGTGTAGTGTTACAGCAAATATGTGTACACTTTGCTCAGACTCATAATGTTGAGGGGCCAACTTTGCAAATTGGACCTAATAAATCACTCCACACGAAGCTGAAGTGCAATTCAAATGTAACATGAACAGAATGCATGAGCAGACCCATGATTGCTGTCTTCAGAAAACCATTCTTGCTCTCTTCAGCCATGTCAATTCTATCCTAATTCTATCCTAATTAGAATGCTCTAGGCACATAGAGATTTATGCTTGAGACTCAAATATTTATGAGCCCAAACCAAGTGTGCCTAATACGAGTTTTATAAACATCAAGTCAAAAACATCTAGTCACTTACATTTATAAGATACATCATGAAAGATTTCCAGTGAAAGTGCTGCATAGGAAATTGTGAGATTTATGCAGCTTGAGTGATCATCAGCATTATTTTTTTACCTATTCCATTCCATTCTATTCTGTTCTAATTTGCAAGAGTATAGAGAAATCAGTTCTCCAAGTATTTAGGGAGTATAAACTGATTTAAAGTTAAGATACTCTCTTAAAGACTTCAAGTAGAGCAATTCTGCCTCAAAGTACTTGTCATAAGAAAATAATTACAGTATGTAAAGATTTATTTGTTCCTATATTCACTAATATAATCAGTATAAACACCCCTATGAAGAAATATGCCATTATTGTTAAAAATGATGTTACGGAGGAATGTATAAGGGCATGGAAAATGTTTATAAAATATTTCAAGTGGAAAAATCAGGCATTAAAACCATATGTAGGCTATCTCTGGTGTCAGTCCAAATGGAGAAAGCTGGATACAGACTGTCATTCTCCCTGATTACAACTAAAACCTCTGAACAGAATACAAAAAGCAACACCTGAAGACTTTGGAAAGTACACAATGTCAAGTGCATTGGGGACTAAAGTGAAAATGAATAAGGACCATGAAGGGGAAGTCTATGGATTTCTACTCTCCGTTCGCCCCCACCAAGAACTAACCTGAGTGCAGGCTGTATCCTGGAGGTGTGCAGTAAGCATCAACAGCAGAAACTCCAAGAGAAGCCCCTTCTTTCCAGCCCATGGACTGGGAAAAAGCCTTCCGCATGCCAAAGATTTAGAGATTGTATACCCTTTTTTTTTTTTGCATTCATATCTAAAACCCCAAGAAAAACCCATCTCTCTGGACAGAAGAACTAGGAAAAAAAGAGTCCTTTTTTGTGAAGAGTGGAGAGGAAGTATATTTGTTTCTTTCTTTTCTCTTGCTGCCTCCTTGTGAAGGCATCTCCAACGTGTGACTGCATGACAGCATGGGGGCTAAAACTCTGACAAGACTGCATCTTTCTGGACAGAAGAACCAAGAAAAGGGCATCTGAGAGTGGGACAGTATGAAAGAAATCACAGAGGGAAGAGCTGAAAGGGGGCAGCCCGTAATTCAGTATACGCACTGACGAAGTCCTGGGAAGCCAGGACACAGCAAACTGAGCACAGAAGAGGCTTCATGAGCTGAATGGCCATGTAAACCAGTGCACAAGTTCCAGACTGAGCTGAATGGCAACGTAAACCAGTGCACAAGTTCCAGACTGAGCTGAATGGCCACGTAAATCAGTGCACAAGTTCCAGACTGAGTTGAATGGCCACGTAAACCACTGCATAAGATCCAGACTGATTCCTGTGTGGTGCAAGCTCCAGTGAGAGCTACCACCCATGCAGAGCAAAATCTCTGTAAATTCCACTGACATGAGAACCTTATGACACAGCACATGGAGTCTGAACATAACCTGGTTCACCATTTGCTCATACAAACAAATAAAATCAACATTCTCCATAGAATTTTAACAGGACCTCTGGGTCCTTGAACATAACATTCAAAATGCTCAGAGTATAATCCAAAAAATCTTGACATACAGTCAGCAAAGTAGGACCAATATTACAGAGAAAAAACAATGAACAGATGCCAGCCCCGGAATGGTCTGTATGTTGGAATTAGGAGGCAGACTTTAGGGAAGTTCTTCAACAATCCTCTAAAGGTGAACACCATTGAAATGAATGAAAGATACAAACTGATTGTGAGAAATAATAACTACAAAATGGAAATAGACAGGCATTTTTATACTGGAATATACCATATCAGAAATTTAGAAATTCACTGTATAGGCTCCATAGCAACGTGTATTTCTCAGATGACAATAGGGAGAGTCAGTGAATTTGAAGATCCAGCAATAGAAATTACAGAACTAAAGAACAGAGAAAAAAAGAGCAAGTCCACAGCAACCTGAGACAATAATCATAAGTTCTGACAGAAGGGATATTTGAAGGAATCATTGCTTTTTTTTTTTTTTTTGGTTATTTTTGCGACTTGTTATTTTTATTAAATTATAGTTGCATACATTAGTGCAATCAAGGGGTACAATGTGCTGGCTTCATATACAATCTGAAATGTTTTCATCAAACTGTTTAACATGCCCTTCATGGCATTTTCTTAGTTAATGTATGAAGACATTTGTATTCTGCATTTAGTAAGTTTCGCCTGTACCCTTCCAAGATGCACCATAGGTGTGGCCCCACCAATTACTCTCCCACCACCTTAACCTTCCCCCTCACCTCCCTTCCCATATTCTTGTGCTATAGTTGGACTATAGCCTACATATGAAAGCTTTAAATTAGCTTCATAGTAGGACTGAGTATGTTGTATACTTTTTCTTCCATTCTTGAGATACTTTGCTAAGAAGAATATGTTACAGGTCCATCCATATAAACCTGAAAGAGGTAAAGTCTCTATCTTTCTTTAAGGCTGAATAGTATTCCATGATATACACGTACCACAATTTATTAATCCATTTGTGGGTCGAGGGCTTCTTCCATGACTTAGCAATTATGAATTGGGCTATAATAAACATTCTGGTACAGATGTCTTTGTTATAATGTGATTTTGGTCTTCTGGGTATATATATACCTAGTAAAGGAATTATAGGGTTGAATGGAAGGTCTATTTTTAGATCTCTAAATACTCTACAAACATCCTTCCAAAAGGAACATATTAGTGTGCATTCCCACCAGCAGTGTAGAAGTGTTCCCTTTTCTCCACATCCACGCCAACATCTCTGGTTTTGGGATTTTGTCATGTGGGCTAACCTTCCCCTCCCCCCCAGTGGTAAGATAGAATTTATTTACAGAAAAGAATACAGAAAACACTAAAGCTCCTGGTAGAGAGAGAACACTCAAGTGGGGAGAGAAAAGCTCTCTCCATTTCTCTCCCAGTCTTTCCCTGTTTCCCCCTTTAGGCTTTTAGTCTTGGGGTATATATGGGTGTATGAGTTCCTTCACCAAGAAACAAATGAACACAGTCCCTTCCCCTGGGGGCAAGGTGAATGAATGTATCAATGAACGAACACAGTCCCTTCCTCTGGGGCAAAGTGAATGAATGTATCAATGAATGGACACAGTCTATTCATGGAATTGAAGCCTAGGAAATTCACATGAAATTGACCTAGGCATAGGAAATGGGGATTCCACATTTAGTCCTAAGTGTAAAGTGAAGGAGACACCAAGGCAGAGGTGTCTCCTCAGCAGTTGTCTTCCCTTTTTAGCTATTGGAGCCTCTCGTGGGGGTTAGAGGTCCCCCTCCTTGCCTGTCATCCAGCCTGTTGGTTCTTCAGCTGGCTGCCATAGCACTGAAACTGCCAAGGAGGACGTGGCAGGTCCCCCAGCTCCACTGAGCTGGCTAGGGCGTCAAATATCCTGTATCAATTCTCTCTCTCCAAGTAGAAACTCTTACTGCTGTTGGGGGAAAAGGGCAAAGACTTGATCTAACTGCTTCCTGCTGAATTGGGCAATGATAAAAGGGGACAGTTAGGGTTTCTCCAGAGTGAGAGTGATACAGGGGTTCATGGACTGGAACCATCTTTATTGCATGTGGCTTGATGACATTTCTGGAAAACATAAATCTGATTAGTGTAAGCAGTAATAGCCAAAGGTATAACAGCATCAGGTCAGAAGCACTTATTCAGTGATGCTAAAAGAAAACCATATTAGGATTTTTCTTGCTATTTCCTAAATGATAATTTCAAACTTCCTTTTGGCTCACAAGTGTAGGTGGTCTGTGGTTGGCTGTCTTCATTGTCTGCCTCCATAGAAGATGGAGGGTTCCAGGATTTTACTCGTGAATGATGTATGCAGGAATTGACTCCTATAACTTTAACAGCTGTAGAAGAAGACAAGATAATAGGAAAGGGGACTTCCCCAGTTGGAGTTAGGGAAGGTGAATTAGAGGGGAAAGTTTTAATCATGACTAGATCTCCAGGAGGGAAAAGTTCCTGTTTTAGTTAGTATGTCCCTCCCCAAAAGGGAGCAGGACTTTCAGGCATGATTAGGGAGGCATGAGAGAACAGCAAGTCATCCCAATTGCAGCTTAAAGACTGGGAGAAAAATTTGGTAACCGGCTTTCCAGACACCCCCTGTATAGTTATGGATTTGGGAGATAAAAGACCAGGGTTAGAGAGAAGTATAAAAAAGGTTGCTCCAGTGTCCAAAAGAAATTTTATCTCCTGGCTCTCCACTATAAGGCAAACCTGGTGCTCTTGAGGGGTGATGACACAAGCTGGAGCCATGAAAATTTGCCCCAGGCACCCTCAGTCCAGTTTGGGCTCCGATGGGGTCACTGCCCCAGGAGGCCTTCGCCTCTGGGGACAGGCCACCCTCCAGTGGTCATCCTTGTATTCTAGACAGGGGCATATGGGCTAATCTTACTGGAGTTAGGTGATATCCCAAAGTAGTTTTGATTTGCATTTCTCTAATGATAAAGGATGTTAAGCATTTTTTCATGTGTCTGTAGGCCATGTGCCTGTCTTCTTTAAAGAAGTTTCTCTTCAATTCCTTTGCCCACCCTGAGATGGGATCATTTGTTCTTTTCTTGCTAATATGTTTGAGTTCTCTGTGGATTCTGGTTATTAAACCTTTGCAAAAATAGAATTCTTAATCTACTTTTTAATAGCACTGTGCAAATATTTTTTAATTTATTTTTTATTAAGTCATTTGCACATAAATCATACAAACATTCACACCATTATGGAATTCATTGTGTTGATTATTTGTACAAATTGGAGCGCTTACAATGCTACTAATCAACATAGCTTTCACCTTATTTACCCAATTACAGCATTAAGACATCTGTGTTCTACACCTGATAGATCCAACTTGTATTTGCAATATGCTCCATAGGTATGGTCCCCCTACTAACCCTCCCTCTATCACCCTACCCCCCTTGCTTCCCCTTTTCCTCTCCTTCCCTCCTTTATTCTAGGCTATGGTTGTGTTTCATTTTTTTCATATGCAAGTGTGAGTGATTATAAATTGGTTTCACAGTAGTACTGAGTACTTTGAATATTTTATTTTCTATTCCTGAGATACTTTGTTAAGCAGAATATTTTCCATCTCCATCCATGTAAACACAAAAGAGGTAAAGTCTCCATCTTTTTAATGCTGCATAGTATTCCATGGTATACATACATAACACAATTTATTAATCTACAGATTTAATGTGATCCCTATTAAAGCACCTCTGTCATACTTTAAAGACCTGGAAAAATTAGTACTTCACTTTACATGGAAACAGAGAAAACCTCAAATAGCCAAGATATTACTCAGAAATAAGAACAAAGCAGGAGGAATCACACTTCCAGACTTCAAACTATACTATAAATTGATAGTAATTTATAGTACTAAAACAAAACAGCATAGTACTGGCACAAAAATACAGAGGTAGATGCATTGAACAGAATTGAAGACCCAGAGGTGAACCCAGACACTTATTGTCATTTGATTTTTGATACACCTATTCAAAATATAAATTGGAGGAAATATTTCCAAAATGGTCCTGGGTGAACTGTCTGGCAACCTGTAAAAGTTGTGAATCTAGACCCACACCTTTCTCCTCTAACAAAAATTGACTCTCAGTGGTTAAAAGACTTGAACTTAAGACATGAAACTATAAAAATTCTTAGAGAGAGTGCAGGGGAAATGCTTGAAAAAATTGGCCTGGGAGAATACTTTATGAGGAGGACACCCCAGGCAATTGAAGCCACATACAAACATTTTTAAAGAGAGAGAATGTCATATTGTATTTAGAAATTCAGATCTTTCCAAAGGAGTCAAACCTAAATGGTACATCTGCAGCTCAGAAATCAATGGACTATGATATTGTTCTTTTGAAGCTTTCCAATTTCATGAACGTCTGTCAACCAGCCTTGCTAGATATCCTTCCCTATGTTTTCCAGAAGTTATCCTCCCACAAGTTTGACAGGAAGTGATTCTGCCAATTTTGACCCAGAATGAGTGCATGGAAGCTCTGTCATCCCTGAAGCAGTTCATTAGTGGAGATACCTTTCTTTGCACAGGCTTCCCTGAAGGAGGGAAGGATGCTTGTCAGGTAGGTGCCAGCTACTAGGCTGACATGGTCTGGGCAAGGCTTCCATTAGCTTTGTTAGTAGGTAAGGGGCTGAAAAAAGGCTGAGTCCATGTACTAAGACTGAAATCTAGAAAGAAGGGTCAGAAGTAGCCAGGAAGCTTAAGTCAAAATAAAGGGACAATTTAAACAATTTGATTTTAGCAAGGAGTATGAATTTAGAGGTCATTTGCTTTTTCCAAAAGATCGCATAAAGAGATAATACCAGGAATGAACTCAGGCATCTCTCATCCTTGAAGGATGGCTGGCTTTTCCTGTTTAGAGGTTTCCATTTTATGGATGTTGGGAACCTTGCTTTCCTCCATTCTTTCTGCTAACCAAGAAATTAGGCCAATTTTATTGCTGAGCAAGACTTCGCTGAGTCTGTGCATGAAACAGGAGAAAGAAGAAAGCCTATAGCTTTGTTGAAAGCATAGAATGAGAAAGGAGGTAGACTTGATGGGTTCCAGTGATATTACAGGATCATATGGGGATTTTGCTTGGCTGTTCTCCCAACCCCCTGAGTCTAAACTATAAGAAGTAAAGAAGCGAAGAAATGTTATTAGTCCTCATCTAGCATACTTGTGGGTGGAAAGTGAGCACTTTTGGCTATAGCATTAACAATGATGAAAACAGAAGCCTTTCCCCTTGCAGGGAGATTCAGGAGGGTCACTCATATGCCGGAATAATAAAGGGGCCTTGACTCTGGCTGGTGTGACTTCCTGGGGCTTGGGCTGTGGTTGAGGCTGGAGAAACAATATGGAGCAAAGTTATCAAAGTGACCAAGGATCCCCCAGGATCTTCACAGATGTCAGTAAACTGTTTCCCTGGATCCTTAAACACATCCGGACTGGTAATGAAGCCATCACACAAGGTTAAGAAGCTGTCATTCTGGTAGAGCCAAAGAAAACATGGGCAGAGTCTAGACAAGATAGGACCCAGGAACAGATGGGCTGGATTTCAGTTCACAGTGAAGAACTTAAGGATTGTGACATTTACTCAGTCTACTCTAAAACAAGAGTAAAATATGGTATGTGGTGCAGCATGCATAATTCAATTAAAAAAAATGAACCCATCCATCTTAGACTTTGTCAAATTTGTCTTTAAGTGAAACTATGTCAGCTGATGATATGTTTTCACCTCTTCTCAACTGTTCTGGTAATATCTAGGAAGCTATGGCAGAGGTCAGTAGTTATCAACCAGGAACAGTTTTGCCCCCAGAAGGCAATGTCAGAAGATAGTATTAATTGTCACAACTGTTGGGAGAGGACTGGCTTCTAGTGGTAGGGGACCAGGATGCTGCTAATTACAACAAAGAATGATCCTTCTCAGAGTATTAACAGTGCCAAGACTGAGTAGTCCTGGCATAAGTATAGGAAGGTGTCCAGGCATAGTAAATCTGAAAAGGCCAGGATCTATAAATAGGTGGTCCTCCATATCCGTAGGTTCTGCATCGGTGGATTCAACCTACCATGCACTGGAAATATTTAGGGGGAAAAAAAGAAGAAATGACCATAAAATATAATACAAATGTTTAATTGTATGGCATAACAGCTATTACATAGCATTTACATCGTATTAAGTATTATAAGTAATCTAGAGATATTGAAATACTGTATAGAGGAGTCTGTCCAGAGATTATATGCAAACACTATACCATTTTATAAGGGACTTGAGTATCTTCAAGTTCTAGTGACAAAGGGGTCCTGGAACCAGTTCCTCTCAGATACCAAAGGATGAACGACTGTACATCCTTCTACTAGACTGATCAGTGAACTGATTGCGATTTTTCTTTTATTTTTGACTTAAATAACAGACCATTTATTTTCTCACAGTCTGGAGACTAGAAGTCTAAGATCAAGGTACCAGCAAGATTAGATCCTAGTGAGTCTTCTCTTCCTGGCTTAAAAATGGCCACCCTTCAGACTGCGTTCTTGCATATAGTTGCATCAGGAGCTAGGTCTTTGACATATGAAGGGAGGCTGCTTCTAATTCTAAATAGACAAGCAGGAGAGGCTTTGGAAGATAGACACTTTTTAAGCTAAACCTTGGAGGATGAGTAGGGTTTGGACAGGTAGAAATGGAATATGGGTAAAGAAATGGATTCTAGCTCAGGGAACATTCTTATCAAAGAATAGATATTAAAGAATGGCAATAGGAAAATGTCTGGTAGAACGGAGGTGAATAAATCAGCCAAAAGGGCCTATGTGTGGTGGGGTTTCATGAATGAGAAGAATAGAAAAATAACTTGAAATAAACTGTGGAATAACTTTAATAAAACTGTGGAAACATTAAATGTCAATCAAAAAAGTCTGGATTTTGTTTAGTAATAAATAAGCTGATTAATAAGATAAATAAATTTGGGATGTACTTTAACAGTATAATATCAGGGTGAAGGGGATATGTAGGTTGTGGGGAAAAAAATTCCCATTGAACTCATGATATATTGCATTAATTCAAGAGACAAAAAATGAAAGCTTTAGCCAAGATAATCTTCAAAGGCAAGGAAGGAATATAAACAAGAAAAATTAGCACTTGGTAGCCAACAAGATAAATGATGGTAAGGGAGAAGGAGAAATCAAAGATAGCACCAAAGTTTTCAGCATGACAGAGACTAAGAAAAGGGCACAGAAAGGTAAAGGAGCAGAAGCAGATGAAGTTTTGCTGACCCAGAGGAACTCTATTTCTAACATGTAGAATCGGCGAGGCATAGCTAGGAGACCACTGTAAAATCAGGTCTAAAGTTCAGATATGTGAAACTGAGGGTATGAATGAGACTGTTCAGAGAGAGAGAAGATGAGGACTAAGGATAGAACCTGGGAAATACATGTGCTTATGAAATGAAGTGTGGGGTCAGAGAGAGAAGAGTTAAGAGGAAGAAAAAAATCACAGAGGCTCCACAGAGTGGCTCATACCTGTAATCCTAGCACTCTGGGAGGCTGAGCTAGTTGGATTACTTGAGCTCAGGAGTTCAAGACCAACCTAAGCAAATGTGAGACCACCACCCCCCATTCTGTGTTTTAAAAAGATACCAAAAAACGCATTGTGGTGCACACCTGTAGTCCCAGCTACTTGGGAGGCTGAGGCAAGAGAATTGCTTCAACCCAGGAATTTGAGATTGCTGTGAGTTGCAGTGACCACATGAGACTTTACCCAGGGGGATAAAGTGAGACTCATTCTCAAAATAAACAAAAATCATAAAATCTCAAAGTTAAGCAGGATTTATTAAAAAAAACAAACAAGCAAAAAAAGCACAAGGCATTATAAGAGCCAAGAGAGAAAAAGATTTCCTGAAAAACAGAAGACTACCTCAAGAAGAACCAGGAGCTACTACTTCTGCGCAGTTTCTAGGAGGGGCCATGTGGCTCACCATCATTATTCACCCTGTGCTCCTAGGTTTCCCTCTCAACTGGGTGCGGTGAGAAAGATGGAGCAGTCAGTGGGTCTGAGGGGGAGCTGCACTTCCTGGAAAGTCTCCAGCTATATTATGAGAGCAAGCAGTGAGTAGCCTCTCTGCTGCCCTCTCCCTGACTCCCATCCCTGGTCTGGTTGTGCCTGCTAATTGAACTGGGACTGTCACTTTCCATCTAGAAATATGCCTCTCTCTGTGATCTACCTACAGACTGTGTGTCTGGACCCTGTTAGTACCAGAGGAAATGCATGTGTTACAGTTTTTCTCACTTGGATGTTGAGACTTCTCACCACAATTGCCTGTCAATATATTCTTTAAAAGACAGACTCATTGGTGAGTTGAATTTCACATTGTCAGACAGAAACCAGTGAAAAGTGGGCTCAATGAGACCTGCTTACCCTATGTCTCACTTACAGCCATCTCTAAGCACTGCACTTCCCAATTTTGAGACTCAGAATTGGGAGCAGGAAGGAATCAAATCTGAGTCTGTGCAATGCCTACAAGATCATGGTGCATTTACATGCTCCATATCCTTCCCCTTAAACCAGGCTTTCTAGAGCCACCTGCCAGACCTGGAGCCCATGAGGAGTAAAAATGACACATTGCAAGGCCCCTCAGTCTCCCCCCCATCCCAGCAAAACCTGGCTTTCTTAGATGTGAAAATGACCTTCACCTGCCTCATGAAGCTAATATGAAAAATATCAATAGCTAACAAAGGTTACTTGCATAAAAAACAGAAATGGAATGACTTTCTGTGGTTCTCCATCAGAAGTGATCATGCCCTCGGGAGACATTTGGCAATTCTTAGAAACATGTTTGAACATCACAACCAGAGTATTACCAGTAGAAGCCAGGGGTGCTATTAAACATCCTACCAAGGACACATGAACACATGAATGTTCTGGTTCAAAATGTTAATATTTCCATGGTTAAGAAACCCTGATTTAGACATCCCTGAACTATCATGGCAAATTCAATTCTCCTTAAGTCATTTAATGAGTACTGCTTTCTAGATTCTGAGTAAAGAATCTTCTTTCTCATGTTGCAGGAAAATTTCATAGAGAAACTCTTACTTCATGCATTCTTGTTGGCTCTAATTCTATAAGGCTGACGTTCATCGCTGATGCCACAGATTATGCTCTGGGGTGTAATCTCACCTATAAAGCTCTTAAACCAAACTACCTTCCTGGTAAAATGATTTCCTTTTATCATATACTATCTCAGGCTTTTGTAGATACCTAGGAGCTATAGAAACTAGGCCAGGAGCAGGAAGCCCTCTCCCAAAGCCCACCAGCTCTGTAGTGAAGAATGAAGGCTAGCTAAGGACAGGGTATAATATCTATTTTGTTTTCCTTTGAGGAAAAATCTCTTAAGACTCCAGAGTTTTAAATGTAAATAAAAAAGTATCATAGAGCCTCATCATTTCTATGAACAGTTCAATTCACACATAAAACAACTAATTTTTCCAGATTCTGTCAATTCTCAAGTGGCAAATTTATTCCTTTGTTTTGATATAGGTGTTCATGCCCAGTTCTATAACTTATGTTTAATAACTATTAGAAAATAGAATAGAAATTTTTATAAATAAATATAGGCTCCAAAGATTACTAAAATATTATTGATTCAGAAATATTCAGTATTAAATTTCAGGTATAAAATACTAACTTTAGTTTTATTTAGTCAATGATTTTTATTGATAAATATTCTGTATTAATAATTGTAAGAAATATCATTATGTACCTTCAGATATGAGGTATAGCTTGAGGTACAGTTAAATTCTAAACAACAAAAAAGTTAAAGACATATACATTAATTATCAAAACAAAAGTAAGAAAATAAATGCCTAGAAAGTTGTAAAAAGAAGTTCAAAAAAAAGGTTTGGATGACTTCTAGATATGAAATAGTCTGTCCCTGTTGATATCCTAAAGTGATGCCTCCTGAGTAGTGCCACACACTAGAGGGGGGTTATGATGGAATACAGGTATTTTCAATCCAAAGACTCCATTTTTCCCTTTGTTCTCTTGCTAGTCTAATTTTAGAATCTCTGACATCAACCCATGAAGTCCCCATTTTGAGGAAGTGGGTTTACTATCGCTAACATAATTAGAGCCAATATTCACTCAGAGCTCACTTTATGCCAAGGACCATGCTTACCAATTTATACACATTAATTCTCACAAAAATTTTATGAGGTAAATAATTTTATTACTCTCATTTTCAGATGGGAGGACTGAGATTCAGGAGTTCAAGCAACTTGAGCTGGGTGATTCCAATCTACATGTTTTCTGCTTCCAGTGCTAACCACTAAACTCCCTGTCCACTTCAGTGCCCCCCTCCTTCTCGGGAGCCTAAGATCAAGAAGCCTTTGGCACCCTGATCAGTCTGCATCTGAGTACATCCCAGACATGGAGTCAAGTAAGGCCCCCAAGTACATATATTCTCTCCCACATTTCAGATGGACAATCTGGAAGGTAATCTCTGGGTTTCTTACTTGCCTGAGGGAAATCAAGACACTATTGCTACACCAGTGACCTTGATCATACAACTAGGAAGTAAAACATCCAGGGGACAATGGGAATTTTAGTAAAATGCCCTGGCTTTTTAGTAAAATATATTACATATTTCTGGAGATCTATTGAACTTCATAGTAACTAGTCAATAATATAATGCACACCTGAAAATTGCTAGGAGAGTAGAATACCTGATCACAAAAATTTATGGGTATGTGGAATGATGGATATGTAAATTCACTTGGTTTCACAATTTATGCATATATCAAAACAATTTTTACTCCACAAACATATAATGTTCATTTTTCAATTATACCTCAATAAAACTGTATTTTTCTTAATTACTTTAAAATTCGTACAACCCACCAAAGAAAATATTGTAACATTTATTTTGGGGATCTTTATGTATAGAGGTGTAAGATATAAGACAACTATAACATAAAGAAGGCAGGAACAAAAGAAACATAGAAGGTCTCAGGGTCTCTCTATTTTATGTGATTTAATGCATATTTTAATCCCACATACCCCCCATTTAATGCATTGTTAACTCTCTGTCTACTTTGAAAATTTAGACGCATATGTTGTCATCCTGAGAGCAATCACTAAGAATGTAATGCAAAAAGTATGCCAAAAATACCAGTAGAAAATGGCAGATAGAACTTTTCTACAAGTTTAAACAGTCCATGAGCAAGAAGAAAAGGGTAAGAGCTATTAGCAACAACAACTATTACAACAACACAAACCTGATAAAGAGCATCTATGAAAATGCAACTAACATTCTTCTTCTTTTTTTTTTATATTGTTTCGGATCCATTCAGGGTACAAAGAATTAGGTTACACTGATTGCAGTTGTTATGGAAAGTCCCTCTTGTAATTGTAACCGCCCACAAGAGGTGTGCCACACACTGATCCCCCTACCTCCTCCCCTCTCCTGGATCCCTCATTCCCCTACCCTCTACTTTGTATTAGTTCATCTACTGCCTTGATATGAGAATTGAGTACATTAGATTCTTTCTTCTCCATTCTTATGTTGCTTTACTAAGAATTATGTCTTCCACGTCCTTCCAAGTTAATACAAAATATGTAAAGTATCCATCTTTTTAATGGCTGAAAAGTATTCCATGATATACATGTACCATAGTTTGTTAATCCATTCCTGGCTTGGTGGGCATTTAGACTGTTTCCACATTTTGGCAATTGTAAATTGAGCTGCAATAAACAGTCTAGTGAAAATGCTCGTAGGATAAAAGGATTTTTTTTTCTTCTGAATAGATGCCCAGTAATGGGATTACAGGATCAAATGGGAGTTCTAATTTGAGTTCTTTGTTAATTTTCCATACTTTCTTTGAACAAATTTATATCAGTTTGCAGTCCCACCAGTGTAAAAGTGCTCCCTTCTCTCCACATCCACTCCAGCATCTGCAGCTTTGAAATTTTGTGATGTGGGCTATGCTCATTGTGGTTAGATGATATCTCAGGGTGGTTTTTATTGGCATTTCTCTGATGATCAGAGACAATGAGCATTTTTTTCAAATGTTTATTAGGCATTTGTCTATCTTCATCAGAGAAAGTTCTGTTTATATCTCCTTCCAGAAATAGATGGGATTGTTTACTCTTTTTGTTGATGAATTTGAGTTTTCTTTAGATTCTAGTTATCAACCCTTTGTCAGATAGACACCTTGAAATTATCTTTTCCCATTCGGAAGGCTATCTTTGTGCTTTACTTGTTGTGTCCTTAGCTGTACAGAAGCTCTTCAAGTTAGTTAAGTCCCATTTGTTAATTGTTGTTGTTGTTGTTGCAATGACCACTGAAGTCTTTGGCATAAAATATTTCCCCAGTCCAACATCATCAGGTGTTGTCTCCACACTTTCTTCTAAGACTTTTATCATTTTGTGTCTTAGACTTAAGCTTTTTATCTATCTTGAGTCAATTTTTGTGAGTGGTGAAAGTGTGAGTTGAGTTTCAGTCTTTTATGTATGGTTATCCAGTTCTCTCAGCACCATTCGTTGAATAGGGATTCTTTTCCCCACTATATGCTTTTGCTTGGCTTATCAAAGACCAGATGACAAGTAGACACTGATTGTGGTTGGCTTTCTATTCTGTTCCATATGTCTATGTCTCTTTTTGTGCTAATATCATGCTGTTTTCATTACTGTGGACATGTAATATAGCCTGAAGTCTGATATGATGATACCTCCGGCTTTGTTTTTATTACTATAAATAGTCTTGGCTATACTGGCTTTTTTCTGTTTCCATACAAAATGAAGTACTATTTTTTTCCAGTTCTTCAAAATATTATGTTGGTATTTTAATGCATTTTTCACTGAATCTGTAGATTGCTTTGGGCAGAATAGACATTTTGACAATGTTGGTTCTTTCATTTGTTAGTGTCTTCTCCATTTATTTTCTTAACCTTTCATAATCCTCTTTGAATAGATCTTATACCTCTTAAAAATAAGAATAAAAACCCAGGATCATATGGCTTCACACCAAAATTCTATCACACTTTGAAAGATGAGTTTTTACCTATACTGCAGAACCTAGTCCAAATCATTGAGAAGGAAGGAAGCTTCCACAGCCTATTCTATGAAGTAAACATCACCTTGGTTCAAGGCAGGAAAGGACCCAACTGAAAAGGAGAACTACAGACCAATTTCACTAAAGAATATTGATGCAAAAATACTCAACAAAGTCTTAGCTAATAGACTGCAGCTAATCATTAAAAAATATATACATCACAATAAAGTAGGCTTCATCCAAGGGATGCAAGTTTGGTTTAATATACTGAAATCCAATGTAATACAGCATAACAATAGAAGCAAAAAAAAAATCATATGATCCTTTCAAGAGATGCAGAAATAGCATTTCACAAAATTCAGCATGCTTTTCTAACAAGAACACTTAAGAAATTAGGCATAGGTGGCACGTTTCTCAAGCTGATAGAAGCCATCTATGATAAACCCATGGCTAACATCATAATGTATGATATAAAACTGAAAGATTTTCCACTTAGACCTGGAACCAGACAAGGATGTTTACTATAGCCACTATTATTCAACATAGTTCTGGAAGTTCTAGCCAATGCAATCAGGAAAGAGAAGGCTATAAAAGGCATCCAAATGGGGGCAGAGGAGGTCAAACACTCATTCTTTGCTGATAACATGATCTCATACTTAGAAAATCCCAGAGTCTCAACCACAAAACTCCTGGAAGTCATCAGGAAATAACAATAATGTTTCAGGGTATAAAATCAGTGTCCACAAATCCATAGCCTTTGTACATGCCAATAATAGCTTCTTAACAAGTTGAGAAGCAAATCAAGGACACAATTCCCTTCACAGTAACTTTAAAGAAAATGAAATACTTAGGAATATACCTGATGAACTGACATCATTCTTAATGGTAAAATATGAGAATGACTTCAATCCACATTTGGGTAAAAGGCACGAAGGTCCATCCTCACCACTTCAATTCAACACTATATTGGCAGTTCCAGTTTGTGAAAAAAGGGAATAAAAAGCAACAAAAAGCATAAAGATAAAATAGGAAGATATAGAAATGTCCCCTTTTGTATAAAACTCTTCAGTCAGAAAATTCTAAGAAAGGTACAAAACATGAAATTGCCTTTTTCTCACTTACGTGCCAACACATTTATAATTTGACTTTTTGTTAATAAACATGCTAAAAGTATGAGATGATAACTCCTTGTGGTTGTAATTTACATTTCCCCATGATAGTGATAATGAATATTTTTTCATATACCCATTGGTCATTTGTAGGCCTTCTTTTGAGAACTGACTATATTCTTTGCCCATGTTTTAACCAGCTTAGTTACTTTATTGATTGATATTGATTGTTTCTGTTCTTTATATATTTTGTATATTAACGTATTTTTGTTTTTTGTTGTTTTTTCTTTCTTTCTTTTTTTTTTTCAATTAACATGTGTTTTATTATTCTTCATTACATTATTTCCCCTCACTCCTCAGTTGTAAGACAGAATCTATTCACAGAAAACACTAAAGATCCTGGTAGAGGGAGAGAACTCCAGTGGGGAGAGAGA
>CAUYON010034703.1:0-13100 GCA_963573935.1 Arctocebus calabarensis
ATGTTGGCAACAAAGGGCAAGTGATCCCATCTCAGGGTGGGAAAAGGACTTGAAGAGAAACTTCTCTAAAGAAGACAGGCGCATGGCCTACAGACACATGAAAAAATGCTCACTATCCTTAGTGATCAGAGAAATGCAAACCAAAACTACTTTGAGATATCATCTAACTCCAGTAAGATTAGCCTACATAACAAAATCCCCAAACCAGAGATGTTGGCGTGGATGTGGAGAAAAGGGAACACTTCTACATTGTTAGTGGGAAACTAATACATTCCTTTTGGAAAGATATTTGGAGAATAGTTAGAGATCTAAAAATAGATCTGCCATTCCATCCTATAATTCCTTTATTAGGTATATATCCAGAAGACCAAAAATCACATCATAATAAAGATATTTGTACCAGAATGTTTGTTGCAGCCCAATTCATAATTGCTAAGTCATGGAAGAAACCCAAATGCCCATCGACCCACGAATGGATTAATAAATTATGGTACATGTATACCATGAAATACTACGCAGCCTTAAAGATGGAGACTTTACCTCTTTTGTGTTTACATGGATGGAGCTGGAATATATTCTTCTTAGCAAAATATTTCAAGAATGGAAGAAAAAGTATCCAATGTACTCAGCCCTAGTATGAAGCTAATTTATAGCTCTCATATGAAAGCTAAAACCCAATTATAGCACAAGAATACAGGGAAAAGGGAAAGAAAGGGGAGGGGAGGGGGGAGGAGGGTTGGAGGGAGGGCAATTGGTGGGATCACACCTACAGTGCATCTTAGCAGAGTACTGGTGAAACTTATTAAATGTAGAATATCAATGTCTTCATATAGTGATTAAGAAAATGCCATGAAGGCTATCTCTAACAGTACGATAAAAATATTTCTGTTTGTATATGAAGTAAGCACATTGTGCCCCCTGATTGCACCAATGTACACAATTATTATTTAATAAAATTATTAAAAAAAAAAAAAAAAAAAAAGAGCCAGCATTGTGGTGGGCACTTGTAGTCTCACCTACTTGGGATGTTAAGGCAAAAGAATCGCTTGAGCCCAAGAGTTTGAGGTTGCTGTGAGCTACGAAGCCAAGGCACTCTACCCAGGACAACAAAGTGAGACTGTCTCCAAAAAACAGGTGAAAAAAAAAAAAAATTAAGAAAGCTTTTATTTATTTATTTATTTTACTTTTTTTAATTTTTTTTTTTGGTTGCAGCCGTCATTGTTGTTTGGCAGGCCAGGGCTAGATTCGAATCCGCCAGCTCAGGTGTACGTGGCTGGCGCCTTAGCCTGTTGAGCCACAGGCGCTGAGCCTAAAAAAGCTTTTATTTTTTCTTATTTGCCATTTTTATGAAAACATTTTACCCAATTAAAGATTTACTAAAGTCCTTGACCCCTAATAGAGTACTTCCCTTTATAAACGGGTTTCATCAGTAACTCTGAAAGGAGAAGAGTATTAGAGAAATATTTCAAAATATTTCTCTTCCCATTCACATGTATATGTTCTCAGGAATATGCCCTCTCTTGTTCCTTCTGTCCAAATTATTTTCTTCAAGCAAAGGCATAATCAAAACATACAGCAAGATTTTTATTCTTAATCACTTGATATGCATTATTCAGAAAGAACTGAATAATATTATCTCCTTTCTTTATTAGGAGACACTTTATTGCCACAAAAGGAAACATGTAGCCATCACGAATTTTTTAGCTGCAGCAACATTGGGGGGTGGGGTGGGTGGGAAATAGCGTGGTTCCTACCATCCCTACCCAAGCTTCCACTACCGTTGTAGTAACTATAAAGCTTCCTTTGTTGATCCTAACCTCAAATATCAGTCCCACTGTAAATAACTACCCAAATCAAAGCGCTAGAACTTTTGCACTGGGTATTTGCTACTTTTTGTAAATTTTATTTTTTAATTTATTTCTATTCTAAAAGTGAAAAGATTCTACCACTGAAGTTAAATTACCAAAATCATCAAAAGAAAGAAACAAGTCTTACATTTTATATATTCATGGAATGGAATACAAGTCAGACAGCCTATACCTTCTCAGATAAATGGCTTCTGTGATCAATCCTAAAGCTGCTTGTTATAATAAGAGTATTCAGTAAAAATGAAAATGCCCAAAGCATATTCAAAAGTTGACCTCAAAATGTCACTTTTATAACTTTTTTCTTTTTTCTTTCTTTTTTTGCAGTTTTTGGCTGGGTCTGGGCTTGAACCTACCACCTCCGGCATATGGGGCCAGCATCCTACTCCTTGAGCCACAGGCACCGCCCCACTTTTATAACTTTTAAAAGGAAAGATAGCAGAAGATGTTAGAGTAAATTTGAGGCACAAAGGCAAATATTTTATGGTCTCAAAATCTGTTCCAAGCAATTTCTCACAGTCCTTTTTTGTTTAATACATTGATCATACCTGTATATGCGCAGCATCTGTCTCTTCATTAAAACCCAGAAAGGTGACCTGAGTAAAAAAAGGAAAAGCTCCATTATTTTGAATTTTTTAATCTTGTCTCAAACTGTTGACAAAACTGAGAAACAGGAAACCATTAAAATGCTTACTGCCTTGGATAATATTTTCAAAGATAATCAAATATATTTCTCACCAAAGACTTGGCTCCAAAATGCAGTTATTGAACCTCATTCATACCTCCCTCACTTGCAAGTCCAATCAATTCTACCTCTAAAACATTTTTCAAATATATCCACTTCTCATCATTCCCCCTGCCACTCTTTTCACATGTGCTTTATACGACAATCCTCTCCCACCTGGACCCATTACCATGTACTTCTTTTCCATGCTTCCCAGGGCAAAATCCTAACTCGGGTTAGCTGATGCCTTCAGCCTTCCCGCATTTACACAAGTGGGCCTTCCATGGGTTTAGAACGTGGCCTGTACATTCTTGCCTAAGGGCCTTGCATTTATACCCCTCTCTCTGGATTTCTCTTTCTCTAAGTGTCACATGCCTGGCTCCTCCTCACTGTTCAAATGTCACCTCCTTAGAGAGGCCTTCCCTAAGTCAATCCCCAAGCCTACTTCCTCACTGGCTCCTGAGATAGCATGATGTATTCCTTCAATGCCCTTACACAGGGATACTCTGCAGAAAGGTATACGTATTTCTAAAGAGTATCTAGTAGCATAAAGAAACATCACATTATTAAGTAAAAAGGATAAGTTAAAGAAAAATGACATATAGTATGCACAAAATTTCAGTCTCATTTTTAAAAAATATATGCATGGAAAGTAATACTGGAAGGCAATAAGCCAAACTATCAATATATGTAGTGATGCAGTGATTAACTGTGATAGATAGAATTATAGGTGATATAGATCTTACAATAGGTCTTTTATTTGTGTACCCTGCTTCATTCCCCAATTCATAGGATCAATAACAGTCATTTTCTTTTTTATTCTTTCAGTATTTATTTTCCTAGAAAGAATATGTACTACTCTTATAAGCTGAAATAAGTGTTATTTTTAAAATGCATTCTCTTTTAATTTTTGGCAACACAGTAAGATATTTTTACATTTGAAAATAGAATAGTAAACTGTCCACTCAACAAGTACTGTTGCTAAAAATATACAATATTTAAATGACAGGAATATGGCCAATAAGTTCTCAAGAACAGGAGAAAATAGTATAGTTAAAATATAAAACATAAAGCAACATTGAATACTCTCAATCTCTCTCTGATGATTTAGAAGCAAGTCAGAATCTTAAACTATCCCAGAATCTTTATTCTGATTAAATATAGTTACTACTTTACAAAAGTGTTTCAGTTAACTTCTAGGCATGGAGGTAAAATTTTAATTTTTAGGAGCCAGATTCCTCATCTATAAAACCTAAAGCAGTCTGACTTCTTTCTGACAGCTGTAAGGATTAAGTGGGTAACACGGAAGAATGTATCTGGCACAGGACAGGCACTCAATAACAGATAGACAATTGGCAGCTTCCATCGCACAGTGGTTATGACGGCAGCTGCACGCACTAGGGCTGGCCTGGGCCAGCTAAATGACAAATGCAACAAATAAATAGCCGGGCGTTGTGGTGGGCACCTGTAGTCCCAGCTACTTGGGAGGCTGAGGCAAGAGAATCACTTAGGCCAGTGGTTCTAAACCTTCCTAATGCCGCAACCCTTTAATACAATTACTGTGGGTTGCTACCCACAGGTTGAGAACTGCGGGCTTAAGCCCAGGTTGCTGTGAGCTGTGATGCCACAGTACTCTACTGAGGGCAACATAATAAGACGCCGTCTCAATAAAAAAAACAAAACAAAACAAAACAAAAAGATATACAAGTAACAAATTTCCTTTCTCTCTTTGAAATGATACTTGGTTTTTTTTTGTTCATTTGTTTTTTGTTTTTTTTGTGGAGACAGAGTCTCACTCTATCGCCCTTGGTAGAGTACTGTGGCATCACAGCTCATAGCAACCTCCAACTCCTGGGCTTAAGCGATTCTCTTGCCTCAGCCTCCCAAATAGCTGGGACTACAGGCACCCGCCACAGCGCCCAGCTAATTTTTGATGCAGTTCGGCCGGGGCCAGGTTTGAACCCACAGCCCTCGCTCGGTATATGGGGTCAGCGCCCTACTCATTGAGCCACAGGCGTGAAATGATACTTGGAGAAGTGTACAAGTACTTAAACTGCAACAGAAATTCCTTCTATTATTTCAAGTTTCTTTAACTGAACACAAAAGAGAAAATAAGTGGACAGAGGCCAGGAAAGTTGTTTTCTATTTCCTATTAGTCAAAGAAGGCCTCCAGGGAAAC
This sequence comes from Arctocebus calabarensis, assembly GCA_963573935.1. Lineage (NCBI taxonomy): Eukaryota > Metazoa > Chordata > Mammalia > Primates > Lorisidae > Arctocebus > Arctocebus calabarensis. Next base: position 4,769 of record CAUYON010034703.1, read on the forward strand.
GGACTAACCAACTACATAAGCAGCTAGAGAGATAGGAGCTGGGAACTGTCAGAAGGCAGAAGACACAGGAGACTTGTCACATTTGGCAACAACTGAGTAGATTAAGAGTGGTTTGGCTTTACTAAAATAAAATTTAAAAGGATAGCAAAGAAGTTAGTGAAGAATCACAGAAATTAAGCTGACAAAAAAAGGAGCTTCAAGTGGCAGAAGAGTACAAGCCTATAGGTATGTCTCTATTCTTGTAGCAGTGGCTCACCCCTGTGATCCTAGCACTCTGGGAGACCAAGGCAGGTAGACTGCCTGAGCTCACAGGTTGGAGACCACTCTGAGCCTGAGTGAGACCTCATCTCTAAAAAAAATAGCTGGGCATTATGGCAGGCGCTTGCAGTTCCAGGTACTCAAGAGAGGACGAGAAGAGAATCGCTTGAGCCCAAGAGTTTGAGGTTTTTGTGAGCTATGATACCATAGCACTCTACTGAGGTGGGCAACGAAATTAGACTCTGTCTCAAAAAAAAAAAAAAAAAGAAAGAAAAGAAAAAGAAAAAGAAAAAAAAGATTTCTGTTAGAACTCTCCTTTTAAAAATACTGTTTTAACATATTCATCAGTTTTGTTTTGTTTTCTTTGGAGACAAAGTCTTACTCTGTTGCTCAGGCTGGAGTGCAGTAGCACCATCCTTAGCTCACTGCTGCCTCAAACTCCTGGGCTTAAGACATCTTCCTGCCTCAGCCTCCCAAGTAGCTGGGACTATATACATGGCACCACTGTACCCAGCTAATTTTTTGTAGAGGCAGGGTTTCAGTATGTTGTCCAGGTTGGTTTCAAACTCCTGGCCTCAAGTGATCCTCCTGCCTCAGCCTCGAGGACTGCTGGAATTACAGGCGTGAGCCACCACACCACACCCAGCCATATTCATCAGTTCTGAGCTGCAAAGACCTAATACCACATCTCTTATTTGGGAGCATAAATGTGTTGATGAGCTATAGATGTATTACAGAAAAAAAAGTCTTACTTCTTTTTATAGAAATAAATTCAAACAAAGATTGGACACATAGGATGTTGCAGAAAAATAGGTAAGAAAGTTATATATCTCATCTTTAAGTAACAGTAAATATTTTAATTTCAAAAATAAATTTATTACTTTTTCATTTTGAATCAATACATTAAATATAAAGCAAAAAAAATCCAAAAAATATAAAAGGTATCTATATATTGTTTCAGAGTAGAAAAATTCAGTATTAAAAAACCAATTATTAATATTAAGTATAGTAAGGATCACCTAGCATGTGATATATGTCCAATGAATGGTCAATAACACCCATGCACAGAATTAAATATGCTTATGATAATACATCATTACAGTCCTGTATGCCATCCAGTATTTAAAAGAAGTTCTTTCAATATATGTAGTAATAGACAAAGATTTTAGGCATTTTAAAATGCAGTCATGTAGTGCTACAAAGATGTATGAAAACACACTGGGTATTATTAGGAAAGGGCTTAGAAAGTAGTATGTCAAACCTCAGTTAAATTGGCACATTCATCCTGCTTTAAACAGTCCTCTGCTGATACACTGCATAGCTCCTTCTCACTATGTAGTAACGACTGGACAGACTGGAACACATCTTCACTGAAGCTCTGTGAAGACAATGTGCACAATGAGAGAAAACATTTGCAAATTATGTAGCTAATAAGGGTATTGTATCCAGAGCATATAAAGAACTCTTACAATTAAACAATAAAATCCTTTTATACTTTTTTTTTTCTTCTGAGTCAGAATCTCATTTTGTCGCCCTGGGTAGAGTGCCATATAGCATCATAGCTTATAGCAACCTCATGCTCTTAGGCTCAAAGTGATCCTCTTGCCCCAGCTTCCTGAGGAGTTTGGATTACAAGCACCCACTACAATGCCCGGCTACTTTTTTAGAGATGGGGTCTTGCTCTTGCTTAGGCTGGTCTCCAACTCCTGAGGTCAAGCAATTCACCTGCCTCAGCCTCGTAGAGTGCTAGGATTACAGGTGTGAGCCACCATACCTGGCCCCATTCTGTACCTTTTGACATACAGAATTCAATTCAGCTTTGAAAGGCTTACGTAGAGTTCCACAGGCCCAAAACACATACATACATCATAGTCTCAGGCATTCAACTCCCTAGAAGTCCACATAAGACCTCACACCAAGTTCATTCACTCTTAACCTCATACTGAATCCTACCAGATGGCATATCTGTTTTTCAAGTCATTAGCACAATAGAAGCAACAACTTATATAACAAATTGAGAGGATACAGAAGTTAACAGAGATTACTCCCCTAATCAAAATGGAGACAGAAAAGAAAGAGTATCCAACAAAGTCAGGTTTCTCAGGGCTCTTAAGGCAGCTGTTATGATGAAAATGAGAGAGAGGATTCCAGTGGTGGCTGTCACAAGTGCAAACAAGAGAGGGAGAAAAAAGTTACCTAAAGAAAACAATGATTGGGGCGGCGCCTGTGGCTCATTGAGTAGGGCCCGGACCCCATATGCCAAAGGTGGCAGATTCAGGCCCCGCCTCGGCAGATAGCCAGGCATTGTGGCAGGTGCCTGTAGTCCCTACTTGGGAGACCAATGCAAGAGAATCGCCTAAGCCCAGGAGTTGGAGGTTGCTGTGAGCTGTGTGACACTGCAAAAATGCAAAGAAAAGGAAGATAGGAAGAAAGAAAATGTATGTGCACAATACAATTATCTCTGTATGCAAACGACATGATCACATATGTAGAAAACTACACCCACAAAAAAATAAAAACTTTAAAAAAAAAAAAGAAAACAATGATTGGCTCAGCACCTGTGGCTCAAGCAGCTAAGGCGCCAGCCACATACAACTGAGCTGGCAGGTTCGCCAGCTAACAAATTCAGCCCAGACCCGCCAAACAATGATGGCTGCAACCAAAAAAAAAAAACAAAAAACCAATGACTATTATAGTCAGATTCAGATATAAATGGAGAACTAATTTCCTTCTACTTCATTCTCCTTCTACTGATTTGCTGATCTATTCCTTTACTAGAAATGTCCTTACTCCCTCATCTTCACCTGTAGAAATCCTACCCATCCCAAGACCCATGAAGATTCTCCCCATCGCTTTCAAAGTTCCTGCTGTATTGTTTATATATCAAGAGCATTTAGTTCACCCAACAACATATTATAATTACAATACTCACATGTATTTGTCTTTCCCATGAAACCAAATCATGAAGGTCAGAGACCATTTCATTAACTGTTTCACCAGATTTCAGAACCTCATACTAGATGAACTCAAAAGTTGCTACTTAAATTAATGGAAATCTTTAGTCTAAGAGATACAACTATAAAATCAAATAGTTTAAGAAAAGAAATGTAGGATGAATTTGGTCTACCAATATGAACTCACAATTCATAAATATAGGTGCCACTATTGTCCACTGAAAAGTACAGTGACTCTCAGTAGCAGTGAGTACACCCAGAACCCAGATTTTGGTTTCTAAATACCAGTCACCAACAGAAAAAACTAGCATGCTCTGGGGAAATGTCAGGAGAAGAAAATATGAAGTGACCCTGGAACATCTAACAGTACCAGAATGTTACTCAAAGACTGACAGGGTCACTTCAAAAAAACAGAGAGGCCAGCTTGAAGGAATTCCCATTGTTCAAATTGAGACAAGTGGAGCACCAAAAAAAATAAAAAATGGTAATGGATTGTAACTACTGAATTAAAAAAAATCTGAGTCCATTAAAAGTGAAAGAGAAAAGGGAGGAGCTCCAAGCATGCTAGCTAACAAAAACAGAATCAGAAAATCTCACATAAACTCCCAACATAATTACTGATTTAGGAAAGGATCATAAGTGTAACCTAAATGTTTAAAAGTTATTGGATGGGGCGGCCCCTGTGGCTCAAATGAGTAAGGAGCTGGCCCCATATGCCAGAGGTGGCGGGTTCAAACTCTGCAGATAGGGCACCAGCCACATACACCAGGGCTGGCAGGTTCGAACCCAGCCCAAGCCTGCTAAAACAACAATGACAACTGCGACAAAAAAAAAACAGCCAGGCGTTGTGGTGGGTGCCTGTAGTCCTAGCTACATGGGAGGCTGAGGCAAGAGAATCGTTTAAGCCCAAGAATCTGAGGTTGAGAGCTATGACGCCATAGCACTCTACCCAAGGTGACAGCTTGAGATTTTGTCTCAAAAAGTAAATAAATAAAAGTTATTGGAGAACAAGGTACTCACACTGTCTCAAAGTATCACCATACAGATTATTTATTAATAGTACTATTTTACAAAGGGATTATGTGTATTTATGTTGGAGATATGTAGCGATTTTAGTCTTACCACCTGGTCAACAATATATACTTCCTCATCTGACAGAGTGGAATGAACACAGCATCATCTTTGAGGTATTCCTACTGAACCCAATTATGGAGAAAAACAGATGAACCCAGAACATGAGGATGTTCTACAAGACAGCTGGCCTAGACTCTTCCAAAGATTTACTATCATGAGAACATAATCTCAGTTTTTGGATTGATCTAGAATGAGGGTGGCCGAAGAGACAAAACTCAAATGCAGTGTATGAGCCCTGACTGGATCCTAGAGAAGAGGCAACAGAAAAGTTAAAAGGATATATTTGAGACAATTAGGGAAATCTGTGTATGGATTGCATGTTACATGATGTTACTGAATTAATCATTTTATTAGGGGTAATAATGATGCTGACATACTTAGAAGTAAAGTAAAAACAAAATAATGTCTTTTACTTTATAATAATGTAGCTTACTCTCACCCAATTGTAAAAGGTAAAAGGGAAGGGGGAGAAAGAGAGAGAATGTATATTTATAAGGAGAGAAGAAATAAGTATGGTAAAATGTTAACAGAAGGTGACTATAAGTTAAAAGTATATGAGATACTGTTTGTTATACTACGTTTTTTCCTCCACAAATATTTAGTATTTTACACAATTCTGTTTTCATTAATGAAGGGAGGTTTTCATGCTAATTTACAAACAGTAAATCAAAACAAAAAATATGAAATGTAAAATATGACAGAGTCTCACTATGTCACCCAGGCTAGAGTACCATGCCATCATCATAGCTCACAGCAACCTCAAACTCGTGGGCTCCAGTGATCCTCTTGCCTCAACCTCCCCAATAGCTGGGACTACAGGTGCCCACCACAGCACTCAGTTAGGGTTTTTTTTTTTTTCTATTTTTAATAGAGTCAGGGTCTCACTCTTGCTCAGGCTAGTCTCCAACTCCTGAGCTCAAGCAATCCACATGCCTCAGTCTCCCAGAGGGCTAGAATTACAAGAGTGAGCCAACATGTTCAGCCTCCTACTCCATTTTGAACCTAGTCTAAGCTCCTAGGCACACTGTTGTATCCGACAGTTACAGCTTAACATGTGTTTTACTTTGAAAGAGCTGGTGAGTTGTAGAGAAAAGGGAACTCGTATTCACTCTTGGCGGGAATGTAAATGGTACAACTTGTATGGAAAAACAGTATAAGAGTTCTCAAAGAATTAACAGTAGAACTATCATTCAATCCAATAATCTCACTACCAGGTATCTACCCAAAAGAAAAGAAATACATATATCAAAAATATACCCAAAAGGAAAAAAAAAAAAAGAGTTGAAAGACTGACCTCTTGAATAGGCCAGGCCAGTTTCTCAAATAATGTCTGGATTTATATGGTTGTTTTTCATGGTGCCATTTAATTTGTTCTTCCCTTTTCTATATTCCACATAAAATAAAAGTTAGGTGTAAAGGCTTAATCAGATCAGGTTAAATATTTTTGCAAGAAGGATGACATGAGGACACAATTTCAGGTTTTCCTATGGACCTAAGATCAATCAGTTGTCTAAGGTGACCTGCCAGAGTTGTCCATTGTAACAGTGCATTTCCTGTTTTTTAGTTAACATATAATCTGTGAGATGATACGTGGCTATGTACATGTTACATGGGAGGAAAATGTTATTCTTAGAAGAAGCATAGTGAAGATTTCAGGGGTGAAGAGACATTATGGCCATTACTTCAAGTGCTTTGCCAAAAAGTAAATACGGGTCAGACGCAGTGACTCACAACTGTAATCCTAGTATTCTGGCAGGCAAGAGTACTATTTGAACTCAGGAATTCAAGACCAGCTTAAGCAAAAGCAAGACTATCTCTACTAAAAATAGAAAAAATTAGCTAGCATGGTGGTGTGCTCCAAGTGCTCAAGGAGGCTGAGACAAGAGGACTACTTGAGCCTAGGAGTTGGAGGTTACAGTGAGCTAGGATGACAGCATTGTACTCTAGCCAGGAGGACAGAGTTAGACTCTGTCTCCAAAAAGAAAACAAAAAAGGGAAATACACATAGCCACAAAGCAAACAAAACCAAATATTAACTGTCAAATATAGCTGGTAGATATGTGGGTAGATTTACATGTGAGTATACTAAGCTTGTGATTTTTCTATATGCTTGAAAATTTTCATCATAAAATGTTACAAAAAATGGGGTAGAAACATAGCTATTTTTGATTTCATAATATTAATTCCTGATAAATATTCAATGTATCTCTAATGCAGAGTAAAGTGAAATCTAGAGAATTCAAGTATACCTTTCAATTTCCACATTAACTATTAGGGAAGTTTTTGTCATTACCAAAACAAGACACAAAAGATGGTGTATGTGTGTGCATAACTTTTAATTTATAAACAATATATGACATTTGGATTCACATACTTTGATCTAAAGGGATTCATGTGAATTCAAATAAGATAATTACTTCATGCTTAATATGGATAATATGCAGAATAACGAAAGATATTAACATGATATAATAGTAATAGTACAAAATTTCAGCTGTTATGGAATCCCTGTAATGTCTTATTCTTGGCAATGTATGGGTAAATTTGAGGCAGGGAGTATCATACTTGGAGAACATTGTTATCAGCTCATTATTATACTCTGTAGATATATTATTTAGTTTCCATTATTAATTTAAAACAATTAGTATAATTGAATCATTAATTTAACACTATGATCCAATTGCTAACCTGAAAAAAGTACAATGAATACACTATAATTTACAAAGAGTAAAAACACAGAGAAAACAGCCTTTATTGAACTTTTTTCAAATTAAAAAGTGGACCTATTGCTAAAAAAAAAAAGTGGACCTATTAAATTTAAGGGTTATTTGCCTGAAAATATATGGAGGATATTACTTAAATATTACCCATAAGTAATTACCATACCATTTTAAAAGAAATTTACTTAAAAAAAAAAGTTTACTTTCCATTTTCCAACTCTGCAGGCATCCTGTAGATTTAGAAACCCTTCTCTTAGAGTTAGCAGTCAACCCCATACATTTCTAAGCTTTCTACAGAAATGAGTAACTAGATCAAAAAGTAGGCTTAGATGGTTATAAGAATAGCAACAATTAGAAGCTGAAAAGCAGATAGCAAAGGACACAGGAGTTACCAGAGAAGAGAAGAGAAGAAAAGCAGGAAAGACAATTTAATGGAAGAAGTGAAAATACTATCTTCACGTGAAAGGACTGGTCAACAGTGTCGTATGATACAGAGAGGATGAGATGCAGAAAAGGGCAAAGGAAGACTGCTAGCCATCATCCAGTTTCTATTCTGCCCTCTATAGTTTTCGCAAAGAAAAAATGTCAAGAAATGGAAGGTTAACCAAATTGTTTTAGGAGAGGAAGTGAGAAGGTTCTTGCTCAGACTAAAATGAAGAAAGGAACAAAAATCCTATTTCAGGCTTGGTGCCCATAGCACAGTGGTTACAGCATCGGTCACATACTCTGAAGGTGGTGGGTTCGAACCTGGCCCAGGCCAGCTAACCAACAATGACAACTGCAACAAAAAATAGCCGGACATTGTAGCAGGCACCTATAGTCCCAGCTATTTCAGAGGCTGAGATAAGAGAATCGCTTGAGCCCAAGACTTTGAGGTTGCTGTGAGCTGTGACACCAAGCCATGAGGATGACATAGTGAGACTGTGTCTCAAAAAAAAAAAAAAAAAAAAGAATCCTATTTCATTTGTTTGCTGATTACCCAAAATCTATCATAGGGCCCAGCACATAATAAGCATTCAAGTGCATATTTGCTTAATGAACTAATGAATAGTAGTATTACTTTCTTTCTTTCTTTTTTTTGGGGGAGGGGGAACAGAGTCTCACTATGTCACTCTGGGGTAGAGAGCTGTGGCGTTACAGCTCACAGCAACCTCCAACTCTTGGGCTTAAGCGATTCTCTTGCCTCAGCCTCCCAAGTAGATGGAACTACAGGTGCCCGCCCCAATGCCCAGGTGTTTTTTGTTGCAGTTGTCATCGTTGTTTAGC
>CAUYON010034706.1:0-32872 GCA_963573935.1 Arctocebus calabarensis
GAACTGCAAAAAAAAAAAAAAAGAAAAGAAGAGAGAGAGAGAAAGAGAGAAAGAAGAGAGAGAGAGAGAGAGAGAGAGAGAAAGAGAGAAAGAGAGAAAGAGAGAAAGAAAGAAAGAAAGAAAGAAAGAAAGAAAGAAAGAGACTCTTCTTGAGCAGTTTTAAACAACCCCCCCCCACACACACACACCAGCCCTTAGAAACCAGAGAGAAGTGAGAAGGACCCTGGGTGCAGGGAATCAGGCCTGGAGTGGACGAGGGGGAAAGACCAAGCACGAACCCAATTTTGTACTTGATCTCCTGGTGAACTGGAATAGCTCCTCATGTCCCCAGTTTGGAAAATTTAACCTATGTTTGCTCATTTTGTCACCATACACTGCTGGAAAACAGATAAGATATTCTAGAGAAGGTTCTTTGGGATACAAGTAATAGACACTGATTTTAGCTAAAGGGGAATTTACTTGAAGATACTGGGGTAACTCATTGAATGCGAAAATAGCAAACAAACAAGACGAATTTTAGGAAGGGGGAAAAAACCACAGACCTTCTCTCTAGGACCCTGCTATTAGGAGACTTAAGTCTACTCATTCTGAGGAATCTTTTCTTCAGCCCCTGGGAGAGAGAATTTATTGAGTTCGTGAGAGGCCCTGCAACAGCTGTGAGGCCGAGAACTGGAGCAGGGACACAGCACAGGTGCATTGGGTGAGTGTCAGCTCTTACATTTCCGGAGCAGTGGCCAGTAAGGAGGTGCCCTTCTGGGTACTCTCGGACGTTATCTGTGACTCTCTACGAGGAGCTCCTTGGGGGTGTAGCCTGTGGTAATGAGTCGCATCTTTCCCCACAGGTGCAAAAGAAAGAAAAAAACAGCCATTTATTAGAGGAAGAACCACTTAGCCTTACTCAAAGAAATAATACCATGACAGAGAAAAATGGTTAAATATGAAATGTGCTACCCCCCAAGAAACAAAAAAAAAACTGTGAAATTTGGAACTGGACCATCTTAAAAACAGAATATGCCTTCCTCTGTCAAAAATGGTTGTGTGTCTGCCCAGAAGACAAGATGACCTCCTGAGGCTCCCTTTGGCATTAAGATTTCATGATTCGGTGATAAAATGTCACTCTATTATAGATCAGTGTTTCTTAAATGTCCTTTAGATGCTCATTGATGCCCTATCAATAACAGTTTCCTTTCTAAACAGGTAGGAAAAATACTATGTTAAATGTTACTGTTTTTATTGTTTGTGTTAGTTTGATTTTTACTTATTTATTCATTCATTCATTCATTTTGCTGCAGAACTTCTCTTAATCTTACATATTGTAATTCTCCAATGGTGAAATAGGATTATGAATGCTAAGTTTTCCAAGTTTATTTGACACAGAATCGTTTTGATGAGGAACAATTGGAATACATCTTTTTAATATCTTGTGACATATTAAAGATATTTGTGTCCCACAGAGCAGTTTGGGAAACATTTCTATAGTCTATGTCTATATATATGTGTATATCTTGGGAAAATTCAACTTCACCCTATCCAAAGAATGACTGACACACAAAGCTGCTTGCTTTCTTGATAACATTTAATTTGATTCTACATTTATACAGCTTTTTTGGTTAATTAACAGTAAAATTTACTCTTCATTGTGTAGAGTTGTACAGAGTTTGGCAAATGCATATAGCTGTGTATCCACCTCCATAGTCATGATCAGAACAATTCCATTATCTCCAAAATTTCTTCACACTGTATTTTTATAGTCAAACCTTTGCCCAGTCCCAGTCTCTGGACCTGCTTATCTGTTTTCCATTCCGATAATTTTGCCTTTCCAAAATGTCTATAAGTTGAATTATATAGTAAATGGCCTCTGGGTCTGCCTTCTTTCATTCATCAAAATACATTTGATGTTCTTCCCCATTGCATGAATCGATCATTTGTTCCTTTTCATTGTTGAGTTGTAGTCCTTTGCACAAATGGACCATTCACCCATCAAAGGAGGTTATACAGCTTTCTTGATAAATCAAGCGAGTCTTTATTCTTAGCTAACAACTGAACCAAACTCATGGGTACTATAATATCAACTGAAATTATGTCTCAGTAAAAGAAAATATCTAATAAACTGGAACATGTTTACATTTTTCTTTTTCTTAAGAGTAAAAGGCCATGAGAAGAGACTGGACTTGTCCACATCATTATTAAACATAAAAATTTACTTATCCCAAGTAAATTCCCATGTAACTCATGAGACTTCCCACACAAGTGGACCCTGCTGGAGAAAGAAACTGCAGTCAACAGAATATCACAGAGGTATTTGGGGATTATTGGTTATTTGGTCATTTGCAGGGCAGGTAAAACAGCTCTTATTGAAGCAGGAGGTGTTGGGCAGAGGTGAAGATAACTTTCACGAGTGAAATAAAATCAACAAGATATTACTTACAAAGATCAGAATAATGCTTTATATCCATCAGCCTACTTGCTACCTCATGTCATTCCGAACATTCTCCACTTTCTGTTGATCCTTATGGAAACTTATTAGGGTTGAATTTACAGACTGGAAGTATCTCATGCTGCAAGCTGAGACAGGCCACCTTTGGATGACTCACTGAAAGACAACTTGTCAATTCAAATCCCCCAACTTGGACTGCCTCTAGATCCACTCAAAAGAGTTAACTCTTCCTGCTGATAATTGCACATTTCCCCTCTCATTTTAAAAAGAGAACTTTGCCCTTGATACCATTTCCCAGGGAGAACTGTTTTGGGTCTCAAAGGATCACTGCAGACAAAGAGTTGCATAGATATCTTTTATTTCTGTGATTGTTTCATTTTGTTTTGTTTGAAGCATTTTGTGGGGGTCAGCTTATTTATCTGAAGATTTATTACAGTCTCTCCTGACATGTCCAGAACTCCAAGGGTAACACCATTTGGAAGAGGTAAGAAGTAGGGTAAGAGTCCCTACTTCTCAAAGATGTCCTGTTTGAGGAGGAACACAGTCTTATTTTACTGGCTGATGTTCAGAGCTGAACAATTTCCATTGTTCATTCAGCAAATAAGCTTGAATAAGCTCTTATGACAGAGCACACAGGGCAGAGAACAAGACAGCTCAGTCCCTTCCCTCATGTAGCTTATGGATACAGGAGGACTGACTCAATTTAGGACTACTTAATTGGGCTACAATCCATTTAACTTGGCTTCACGGCTGCATGAGAATATCATCAACTTGTCTGAATTCTAGCAAATTTTCCAAATAATTTGCCTCCACAGTTCTGGAGGCTAGAAATTTAGGATAAATTTCAACAAGAAATTGTTAGAATTTTAAAATAAAAATAGACTCTAGGATTTAACTTCCTTCGATTTCTTTCACCTTATTGATGTATAGTCTCCTTAAAAAATATAAGCAACTGGATTCATATAAATTAAAGAAAAAGGAATTTATAAAAGTAAATGAAATGGAATGCTGTTTATTTGAAATTGTAGAGTACATGTACCCAGGATAGCTATTGCATTCTCTTGAAGAGACTATCCTTAGAATACCCTCAGAGAAAAAAAGTGAAAATTTAGATTTTTATAATAGATTAGATACCATTTGTTTTTAAGATGTTTCAAATGCTACTCATTAAAAAGAGACAGTGAGAACTTTATTAGGTTATTGATGAGCACAGTAGGCTTTCAGTGTGGGCCCCAGGTTCTGCTGGGCTTCCAGGCAGCTATTTCTGGTGGACATTTCCTTCCCTTCCAGGCTAGAGGAGGGGACTACCTCCATTCCACTGCATACAAAGAATTGACTTTAGCCAAGCTCCCCTAAGGAAACGGTTAATGAGAAGAATCCAAGCAGATGTGACACTGAGAATGGGGACAGTCACAGAAGCTGAAAAACTTGGCAGTGCCACCTTCCTGTACCCACCATTACCCACGTGGGCAAGCTTCACATGAAATGAAATCATGTCTCAGTGCCTCCCTGTGAATCATACCAGTCTTAACAAAATGTTATAGACTGGGTGACTTAAACCACAGAAATTAATCTCACAGCTCTAAAGTCTGGAAGTCCAAGATCAAGGTGCCAGATGATTTGGCTACTGGTGATTTGGCTACTCCTTGCCTACAGATAGCTGCCTTTGTGTTATATCCACATATGGCAAAGAGAGAGCAAGCACTCTGGAATCTTCTTATAGGGGCACTAATCCCATCACCAGGGCCCTACCCTTATGACCTCTCAGCTAAACCTAATTACCTCCTAAAGCTTCCATCTTCAAATATCACCCTTTTGAAGCTAGGTCTCCAATATATAAATTTGGGTGGGATGGGGAGAGAGGGCATAATTCAGTCCATAGAAGTGAGTACCATGCTTGACTGACTGAACTGCCAGATATGGGAGTCTGTCCATCACCTTACCTCACCTGCCCCTCTCTGAGAAGGTTGGTCTGACTAGCTTTTAAAATACCCCTCTTTCTCTAGAAAGGGTCCAGTAATGAACTTAGGGAGTATTGGCATTGTAAGATCACAAGATCTATGGGGAAGAGTAGAAAAATAGACAATAAAAGCAATAAGACTCTGAAGCCCTGGGTCACCCTGCTGGTTAAAATCCTGTAATAGTTTCCCCTTGACCTTAGGAAGCAGTCTAAATGAATTTGTCTGCTCCCAGAGTTCTTCAGGACTCTTGTTTACCTTAATACATGTACTCTAGCTACATTGGCCTTCTTTCAACAACCCTAATATCTAGAGCCATATTCTGTACTGGGACTTTCCAACAAGCTTTCCCCAGCATAGGGAATGTTGTTTTCTCCAGGCCTATCCTGCCGTGACCTAGCTGTCCCAAATTCATCCATATCCTTTCAGCATCAGCTGAATTCAAGTGTCAGGGAAGTAAATCATAAGCCTCCATACTAGGTTAGTAATTTGGATTAGTTGCTTAATACCCATCCCAAATCCTTTCTTGGTGTCTTTCCTATACACAAATGATAGAAAGCTAAACAAACAAACAAACAAAAATACTTCATTTCCTTCCAATAAGGTGGTGATATAACCCATATTTTGCTGAGTAGAAGGATCTATGTGGCTGAGAAAGTGAGCCAGGTAAAGCCATATTATGGATTGAGACGTGGTGAGCACCAAGTTCGTTAGCTCTTGTTAGAAACATAATTGCAAAAATATTTGGTCCTTTTGCAGTAAGGATTCTGGTCTAGGCTCTGGGATCTCTGACATCACGGGAACTTCATGATGAGTAACATGAGGTGGCAGGAGCAGGGTCCCAGGAGAGTCATTCTATAGCAGATTGGAGGCTCCTTCTGGCTCCTGGAGTTTCTGGTGGTCACATCCTAGCTCTCCCTCACAGAGTTTCTGTACACATCTTATTACAAATCCCTTTCTTCTTAAGCTTAGGAGAACAGATCCAGTTTCCTTCAACTGTTTAGTAGAGACTTCCTCCTGTACTATTCATGATACTTTGCCTTCCTAGTAGGTATCACAACTATAATTAACTAATCATTTAACTTTTAATGTCTATCATCTACACTGGGGACAATAAACTCCTTGAGGACAGGGATTGGGTTGTATTTTGAGGCTGGCACGTAATAGGTGCTGACCTAACTCATGTCTCGTACACAGTAGGTGCTTAATAATTATAGTAATGTATCATCTAATAATGGTGATATGTTATGAGAAATGCATCATTAGATGATTTTTGTCCTTCTGTGATCGTCACAGAGTATACTTACACAAACCTAAGTGGGAGAGCCTACTACATACGTGGGCTACATGGTTTAGCCTATGACTTCTAGGCTGCAAACATGTACACCATTTACTGCACTGAATACTGTAGGCTGCCATAGCACAATATATCTAAATGTATCTACATAGAAAAGGTACAGTAAAAATGCAGAATACAAGATAAGAAATGATATGCCTCTATTGCGCACTTACCATGAATGGAGTTTGCTGGACTGGAAGTTGCTCTGGGTGAGTCCATGAGTGAAGATGAAGGCCAACGACATCACTGTCACTACTGCAGAGTTCATAAAAATGGCAACACAATTGGGCTATGCTTAAATTTACTTAAAGATATTATCTCTTCAATAATAAATTAAACTTAGCTTACCATAACATTTTTACTTTATAAATGTTTTAATGTTTTTAACTTTTTTCACTGTCTTGTAATAACAGTTAGCCTAAAGCAAGTTGTACAGCAATATAAAAATATCTTTTCTTTATAGTCTTATCCTATAAGATTTTTTTCTATTTCTAAAATGTTAATTTTTTACTTTTAAAATTTTTCTGTTAAAAATCTAAGACATGGGCTTGGTGCCTATAGCTCAAGTGGCTAGGGCACCAGCCACATACACCAGAGCTGGCTGGTTTGAATCCAGCCCAAGCCTGCCAAAAACAACAATGATAACTATAACCAAAAAATAGCTGGGCATTGTGGCGGGCACCTGCAGTCCCAGCTACTTGGGAGGCTGAGGCTAGAGAATCGCTTAAGCCCAGGTTGATGTGAGCTGTGAAGCCACAGCACTCTACCCAGGGTGACAGCTTGAGATTCTGTTTCAAAAAAAAAAAAAAAGAAAGAAAAAAGAAAAGAAACTAAGACATGCACACTAGCTTGGCCTCCTAAACTCGGGAGAATCAGTATCACTGTCTTCTACCTGTACATCTTGTCCCACCAGCAGGCCTGCAGGGGCAGCAACAGGCGTGTCACTCTCATCGCCTGTTATAACAATTCCTTCTTCTGGAATACCTCCTGAAGGACCTGAGGCTGTTTTACAGTTAACTTTTTTTTTTAAACAAGCAGGAGTACATGTTAAAGTAGTGATTAAAAGTAAAGTATAGTAAATACATAAACCAGTAATGTAACTGTTTGTTATCATTACCAAGGGCTATGTGCTGTCCACCGTTGTATGTGCTATACTTTCATCCAGCTGACAGCACATGAGTAATGCACTGTGGGACAATGTCACCAGGCAATGGGAAGTTTTCAGGTCCATGGTAATCTCATGAGACCACCGAAACCGTCATTATGCACCACTGCACTGGTGAAAGGATAAGTGGGTGACCACGGAGCCACTCTCTGTAAGCTCTATCCCTTATCAGCCACTTTTCCTTGGGTAACTCAATTCACCTACCAGAGAGCCTCAGAGTTCTAAAGAGATAGCACCTTAAATCAGACGGCAATTGTGGGAGAATATGCCCAGAAATACTTTATAAACATTTTGTTTATATATTAGAGATGATTATTCTGAGCTGCCAAGAAACAAAGAGTAAAGAAGATAAACACAGTCAAATAATTTGTATGAGTCCAACTAAAATAGGTCTATTATTTTCTTGATATTGGAAGTATATGCACGTCCATATATAGAGGACTAATTTTCAAATTCCAGACTCATCCTAGGCACTCCCAGATGTCCCAAACACATAATATAAACATCAGAGAGCGATACTGAACTATAGCAAGGGCATGGCACTTCTCTTTATAGCAATCCAAGGTCAAATGAACCTCTATTGGGACATACAGAGATTATTCTTTTGGATAACTTCATAAAGGGTTTGGGGATGTAAAGATTTATATGAAACATAATCAAGAATCGAAACTTAAAAGTAAAATTATACCATGACTTTGGAATCCACGCTGTGGGATTCAGATAGTATTTCATCAGGAAGTGCAGTCCGAACTCTGCCATTCCCTTGATTTGCTTGTTCTGCGCTAAAGTGAGTTATTTGAGGGCAATAGGCATCAACCTCGGTTCCTGGGGGATGGAGCTAGACTGACTTATTTTTTCGCAACTTCTCCCCCCCTTAAAAAAACAATTTCAGGGTTTATGTTGACCTAAATCCCCCATGGCCCTGCTTTGAGGGTTAGGTGAGAGAACTGAGGACTGAGAAGTAATGAAGGCGAAGCATCTTCATTGGTAAGAGAGAAAGAAAAAAAAATAGTAGCAAAGGAAAATTGAACAGGCTGGTAAGGTAATTAGCCATTTTCAAATGCGGCAATGAGCAAAGGAAACAAAACGTAGAACATGTATTAAAAGTCAAGTGGATGGTTTAGAAAATACAGCTGTAGGATCACACAGATTTTGACCATCCAAACCAAATTCAATTATCACGTCTGTGCTGCTTTTCTCTTTCTGAAACTGAAAGGCTATTATTAGGTGCTCTCTCTCTCTTTCACATCTCCAAGTAATGCCTTCCTAAAACATTCCAAAAAGTAAACATTAGCTTTAGGCCATTTGATTACTGGTTTCCCAGAACGCTATGTTCTGTCCTGTTTCTCTCCATATTCCTTTAATATGAAAAATAGGAAAGGACTGAAGGCAGTTGGATGGATCTGCCTTGGAGGCCGTTCCCCCAGCCGGTCTCGCAGGCATTGTTGAATCCCCGTCCCTCTCAAACCCAGCTCGGTTACAGAGGCAGCTCGTGCCAAGACAACACAACTGATATCCCAAACACAAAATACTTAGAAACTGAACATTTCTTTCCTCTCCACTCCTTATTCATTTTTATTTAGGGTGTCTTTGCTTCGTGGAACCAGCCTCCTTGGCTGTGTCTCATTTCAGGTAAAGGCGGCTTTATTTTTCACACTCCATTAGGATGTGAATCGGGAGGACTGGCCACGAAAGTGTCTTTGACCAGGGGAGGTAAACAGAATCTGCCCTCACAGGGCCAGCAGCACCCAGGACGTGATCGGGGCTGATGCAGGAATTGGTTGCGTTTCCTGTAGATGAGCCGTCCACAACCATTTTGGCACCAGGGGCATTTCGCAGAAGACAATTTTCTTCACAGATGATGGATGATAGATTCCCGTAAGGAGGGTGCAACCTAGATCCCTCACACGCGCGGTTTGCAGGAGAGCGCAGGTTCCTAGGACAATCTAACGCCCACCGAGGTGACAGAAGGCTCAGGTGGTGATGCGGGCGATGGCGACTGTAAATACAGACGAAGCTTTGCTCTCTCTCCTCCGAGGCTCTTGTCCTACTGTGCAGCCTGATTCCTAACAGGATCGGTCCTGGCCTAAGCCTGGGGATTGGGACTACGGCTGTTGATGACACTCTTATTCACACCCGACTTCCATCCATCTCTTCCCCATCTTTTCCAGGGGAAAGTACATGTGATGGCCCATGTAGTGGAAACCATCCCTGGGAGTCTCCAAGGGCCAAAGGCAGCTAGCTAGCCAGGGCCGTGTATTTCCTTACTGATGGGGACAAATACCAGGGGAACATGTGTCCCCTGGGTCTTCTCCACAGGAATTCCCTTTTTCTTTTCTTTTTTTTTGAAGGCTGAATCTCACTGTCTCCAAATTTCACTGTAGCCCTGGGTAGAATGCCTGCCTCCCAAGTAGCCAGGATAATAGGCATTCACCACAATATCCTGTTCATTTTTCTACTTTTAGTAAAGACAGGGGTCTTGCTCTTGCCCAGGCTGGTCTCAAACTCCTAAGCTCAAGCGATCCACCTGCCACGGCCTCCCACAGTGCTAGGATTACAGGTGTGAGCCACCAAGCCCAGCCATAGCTCCTCAGCAGCAACACAGTACCAAGTTTGTCCCGTTATTTGTTTTTCCACCCTAGGTGCCTCTAAGCAAAATAGAAAGAGGGATATGAAGGAAAGCAATGGGTATCTCATTTCAGCTACCTAGCAGCTGAACACTGAAGCCAAATTCCTTTTAACATAAATTTTTTTTTTTTGGCAGTTTTTGACCAGGGCCAGGTTTGAACCCACCATCTCCCGCATATGAGGTGGGCACCCTACTCCTTTGAGCCACAGGCACTGCCCCCTTTTAAAATAAATTTAAGTAACATAGAGAAGAGACTCTGAGCCTTTTGACGCCGCTTCATCGTTTTCAGGTATCCCTATAAGGCGAATGTTAGTTTTCTTCGTACTATGCAGCCTTAAAGAAAGATGGAGACTTTACCTCTTTTGTGTTTACATGGATGGAAATGCCTGAATATTTGAATTGCATTAGAGGAGTGCTAGACTCTGAGGATCCCCCTCTAAATATTTCACATGAGATGTTGCAGCAAAGCAAAATTTTGAAACTTATCAGGAAGAATTTGATCAAAATTTCTTCTTTTTTTGTTGAAACAGAGTTTTATTCTGTCACCCTTGGTAGAGTGCTGTGGTGTCACAGTTCACAGCAACCTCTAACTCTGGGGCTTAAGCAATTCTTTTGCCTCAGCCTCCCAAGTAGCTGAGACTACAGGCACCTGCCACAATGTCAAAAATCCTTATAGCTCTTCACTGAACTGGCAGAAGAGAAGAACTACAAAAAGTTTTATGAGAAATTCTCTAAAAACATGAAGCTTAGAATACATGAAGACTCTCAAAATCAGAAGAAACTTTCAGAGCTATTGCAATACTGTACTTCTGCTTCTGGTGTGAGATGGTTTCTCTCAAGGACTACTGTATCAGAATGAAGGAAAACCAGAAACGTATTTACTATGTCACAGGTGAGACCAAGGACCAAGGAGCTAACTCAGCCTTCATAGAAGGTCTTTGGAAGCATGACTTAAAAGTGAGATATATGAGCGAGTTGATTGATGACTACTGTCCAACAGCTAAAAGAATTTGAAGAGAAAACTTTAGTGTCAGTCACCAAAGAAGAATTTCCATTTTAAAGTAAGAAAGAAATTATTTTTTTAAATGACTTTACAAAACAAGATATAGGCAGAGGAGTAGTTACGATGCTCCCCCCACAGGTTGGTGAGGAAATTTTCTCTTCAAAGTCCTGGGGAGAATTTTCAAGCCATTTTTTGTTTCCAGTGGTTTAAACCACAATACACAAGTATTTTTGGTTTTGTTTTTATTAAATAATAACTGTACATTGATGCATTTATGGGCTTCAGTGTACTGATTTGATATACAATGTGAAATGCTTACATTGAACTGATTAACACATTCTTCACCTCACTTATTTGTTGTGGCATTTCTTTAGTAATCTCTAAACCATTTCTAACTGCCATCGTGCCTAAATCTACCCCTCTATATTGGTATGGGTATGGAATAGTTTACATAAATTTCAAAATAGAACATTTAAATAAAAGTTAAACTCATTTATTACTTCTCATAACTTGTAAAATAAAATCAAAATTTTTTTGCTATTTTACCTACGTGTACTATGACTACTTCAGATTCATCTTATTATACCCCCCTTCCTGACTAAAACCATTTGCATAGCCTGATTATGCAAACAGAAGCAGTCTTTCAAATTTTCCTTGCTTTTCATGTTGCCCAGCCATTGGTAATATGTATATCTCTCCAAATTTTCCTTGCTTTTCATGTCGCCCAGCCATTGCTAATATGTGTATCTCAGCATGTGGTTACACCTTACACGTCAGCATGCTGCGCCATGGAACTCTTCTAGCAAAAAATTGACTGGCATCTAAGTCAGAGTATAGTTGGTTCAGTTTAAGTGAAGCCATTTTTGATAAATGGCAGGAACCTGCTGGCCAGGTTCTGCAGATAGTTAAATCTAAGACTTGACGATTTGCATGCGGAAGTTTTATTTGGAGCACTTTCAGGAACATCTGTAAATAGGAAAGCGGAATTGAGCAGAAAGATAAAATGAACTGTGATGAGACTGCATAGGAAACAATATTTTACAAAATATTAATCAAAATTGTAATAAAATAAAGTAAGAGGTTAATTTCCCATTAACTTTGGCATGGGATGTCAATCATATTTTTCTAGACCCAATTAAATATTCACTTCTTATCATTGAGGAAATCTATATAAATTAAAATAAATATTGGACTGGGTGATGCGTGTTATGTGTCTGGGTTGGGGCTGCCATTGACTCAAGTAGGAGATATAGAGCAATATATTTATTCTCTTTAAACTTCAATCTCCTTACTGGTTAGGAGAGTTGCAATCTGAATTCCTGGGCCTTGAAATTTTCATTCTATTCTGTATCTTGATTTTCTTCTCCATTTGTTAATTATTAAGGTGTTTGTAACCTACCTGGAATGTCAGTTATTTTAAGCTTACAGAGGTTGACAGGTGTTAGATGTGAGCATACAGCTGAGGACATTCTGAGAGTGTGCCTTCCACACTGCCGCTTGAGTAAGATGGGAAATCGAGGATATTTTGTGAGGATGAAGAGAACGTAGGGAATTTAGTATTTTTTAAATAAATGAGTGTCTTTGTTAACCAATAATATAACAAATAACAATAAGTCAGGGACCCTGCTTTCTAATTCGTTTTAGTCTCCATTGTATGGAGGTAATCAAATCTTAGTGAAGTTTGCAGCTATTTCATAACATTAAGTACTGTTAAGGATCATTCCAATAGAGGAGCAGAGGTTGAACCCTTAATGAAATAAATTGATTTTTTTAACAAACACATATTGCCTATCTGTAATATGTCAGAAAACTATTACTTTCATATCCTTTGTCTTCTGTATAAGAGTTGGAAATACTTTTACCAGGGCTTTTAGGATATTTCTGAACCTAGTTTTATAGAATGCATGTAAGTAAGCCAATCAAAATTGTATCTGGCACCACTTATTACTATTATTTTTGTGGGAACTTGGTTGGTAGGATTTTCAGGAACAGATGGCAATCTTAACTTTGAAATCTTTCAATCTCTTATAAGCAAAAAATTTATTTATCAATTTATTTCAACAAGGTACATTTTCTGTCACCAACTTGTATTTTTGTGATTATGATATCTAGACAGTAAAATTCTAATATGAAATCGCCTTTGAAGGGCAAGTAGCTGAGTTCTGTGGTAGGAACTGTACTCAGAGACCAGGGCAGTGATTCAATTCAGCTACAGAAAAATCCTAGAGTAAGACTTTGTGTCCTTGTCTCCTTCCCAAGCTTGTTTTTTATTCCTTATAGCATGTAGAACTAAACGGTGCTTATTTCAACAGAACTTGGTGATGCAAGTTCAATTTTCAGTACAAAATGTGTTGAGGTGGAGATTAAAGGAGAAATTCAATGTATTCTGAAAAACCATTGTGCAGCCTGTCAAAGGAAGATTCACTTAAATTCCAAGTGACCCCTTTGATTCTGAACTTGCCAATCCACATGATGCCAAGATTAAATTTTATGAAGAGTTCAATTTAAATATTACATTGATGCAACATTAAGTTGAACATTTTTAATCATTAGTAGTTCTAAGCAGAATGATCCGGTCACCTTTCACAGTTACTATATTAGCAAAGTGAATTTAGACCTCACTTGCTTTGCTATTGAATCCAACACACAAATTAAACACATATATGCAAATCAAAACAATTGCTCTCTTCAAGCAGCATATAATTTCTAGGAAATTTAAAATATAGTACAAAGCAAAAAGACAGCTTCATATTGATTAGAGTTATTTGATAAACATAGATCCACAAGGCAGATTTCTGGGGCCTTGTTTTCATTTCTTAAATTTACCTAATAATTAATAACATTTTCTTTATTTTACTATGCCGTTTACTTAGCTATGGAAACAGATTAAGCACCTCATGTTTTAGTTAATTTACATTTGGCTGGATAGGGTTGGAAAATCCTGTTTGTTACATAAAAATAAATGTATGTAATGTATGTGTTTATAATCTATTTATAAAAGCATAGCTGTAGAATATTAAGGCTACAGAGTAGTTGATACATGTATTAGTTCTTTCTAATTTATCATGGAATTAATTCTCAAGTTATTTGAAACAACTCATTTTTGGTCTCTGTACTAAGTATAGCATACAGTCTTTCCATGACCCATTTTCCTCTGAGTCCATCCTAAATAGTCTCTTTTTTGTGAGTATCATTCTCTCTCCACAGTAGTCTATAGACTTTATATCTGTACCATACCATATAGTAGCCATTAGCCATATCTGGCTATTTAAATTTAATAGATTAAAATTAAATAGTAAGAAAAGATACTAGGTACATGACAAGTACTTGGTAGCCGCATATGTGATTAGTAGCTGAGCAGTATATATAGAGAATGTTTCCATCATTGCTTCAGTAAAAAGAGCTTGACTTCTTAGAAATACAACTTAAGAATTTACATTTTGAGATCTTCAAGACTTATCAAATAATCTCGCCTGTTATATTCTTTATATTTTCAGTTATAACACAGCTTAATTGATGTGATTCCTATGAGGGACAAACTCTATAAATCAGCCCCAAAGATCCCAGCCTCTCATGTTGCTTGCCTAGCAAATTGCTTCTAATTAATATGTTCTAATAAAGGTGAGGGGAGGTTACTAGAGACTAGGTGATTAGGCTACAAGGGACTGCAACTTCTGTCTTGCTAACAGTCTCTCCCTTGCTGGCTTTGTTGAAGCCAGCTGCCATATGGAGAGGCCCATCTGGCAAGAAACCAAGGACAGGTTCCAGTTGACAAGTGACAAGGTTCTGAGGACCTCCTGTCCAAGAACTCACAAGGAGCTGAAACCTATCAGCAACCAGGCAAACTTGGTTAAATCTTCAAATGCGATCCCAGACCTCAGCAACGCCTTGATTACAGTCTTATGGGGGCCCTGAAGCAGAGGACCATTTAGAGGTGCCTGGATCCCTGTCCCATAGAAACTATAAGACAGTAAAGGTGTGTTGTTTTAAGCCACTAAGTTTGAGGCAACTTGCTATGCAGCAATAGTAACTAATCTAATTAACATAAGTAAAAACATATTTTCACTTCTATTTTACAGAGCAGAAAATCAAGTTTCAGAAAAGTTATTTAAATTATCCAACGTGTGATAAATGGGCTTATGATTGGATTCAGGCTCATTTTCAATATTATTTCCTACTCCTGCCAATTAGACAATGCCTTGCACTGGACTTGAATATTTAGAAAAAATGGAATTTTATCTTTCCTATGGCAGAAAACATCTTTTATCTGCTTTATCTAAAAAATAAATGTAACTTAATTTGAATATCTGACCTTGACTTTAAATCAGTTCATCACAGATATTTATTTCAATGTCCAGTCTGGAAGATTAAATATTCATGCAAACATAATGGCAAGACTAGAGCCTTCAGTCTTCACACTTCATTCTTTTATCTCAATGTCATACGCAGATATCTTCATTACAGAGGATTTTGGATCATTGGAAATAAATCCAGATCAGGCACTAACACAAAAGTGTTCATATAAGAGCATACAAAGTTCACAATACAGCCTCGATATTATAATTGTGCAGGCTACAAAGAGGAATACAAGATAGTCATTCGCTTTAGAAGAAATCAGGCTCTGGCTAAAAGATAGAGGGGATAAATGTTAGTAAATCTAAACTGGATAATTTACATCGAACAATATAACTTTCCACCTACCTCACCTAGTTTAGTCATGAGTTTGATTGACTGTGATACAGGACATTTGGCGCCCCAGCCAGCTCAGCGGACCTGCCGCCTCCACCTTGTTGGTGTAGGTGCTGCGGCAGCCAGCTGAGGAACCAGTGGGCTGGATGATAGGCAAGGGGGGACTCTGACCCCCCCACCGGAGGCTCCAATAGCCAAAAAGGCCGGATAACTGCGGAGGAGACACCTGCGCCTTGGTGTTTCCTTCACTTTACACTTGGGACTAAATATGGAACCCCCATTTCCTATGCCTAGGTCAATTTCATGTGAATTTCCTAGGCCTCAATTCCATAAATGGACTCTGTCCATTCATTAATACATTCATTCACCTTGCCCCAGAGGGGACTGTGTTCATTCCTTGATACATTCATTCACCTTGCCCCTGCAGAAGGAACTGTGTTCGTTCATTACCTGGCCAAGGAACCCCTGCACCTATATATACCCCAAGACTAAGAGCCCTGACGAAAAATGGAGAAAAGACACGGAGAGACTGGGAGAGAAATGGGGAGAGCTTTTCTCTCCTGACTTGAGTTCTCTCTCTCTCTACTGGGAGCTTAAGTGTTTTTTTTGTATTCTTTTCTGTAAATAAATTCTGTCTTACCACTGATCTGTGGTCCACGGATTTATTCTTCAAATCACCAAGACCAAGAACCGGTATCAACTGGCTGGGTAGTAACCTGGATAGTGACCTGCATGATGGTATGGGGAAGTCACACTCTAGCGATGGTGGTCAAAACACTATATTGGGGTAACTTGCTTTTCTTCTAGAAAGTCTATTGTGTCTTGCACAATAGTGCACAACTAGAAAACACAGTGCACAACTGGAAAAAATACAGGTGATTATCTGATAATTATTATATTCTTCATATTTTCAGTTTTCACACAGTTAATTTATGTGATCAGAATGTGGTCAAAAGTTAGTGATTATATTTTTAGCTTTCAAATCCCTACTCTCCTACTGGTACCCTGTTTTAATCTACTCTGCCTATAAAAGTGGGATATGTATCTCATCTCTTCATCCTTACTTTTAAATAAAGAAATATAAGGCTCCTTGGGACTTGGGACTAAATATGGAACTCCCATTTCCTATGCCTAAGTCAATTTCATGTAAATTTCCTAGGCCTCAATTCCATGAATGTACTGTGCCCATTCATTAATACATTCATTCACCTTGGCCCAGCAAAAGAAACTGTGTCCATTCATTTCCTGGCCTCATACAGAAAAAACCCCATGGACCTATATATACCACTAGACAAAGAGTCCGGACAGAGACAGAGAGACGGAGAGAGACGGGGAGAGTAACAGCGAGAGATTTTCTCTCCCTACCAGGAGCTAGAGTGTTATTGTATTCTTTTCTGTAAATAAATTCTGTCTTACCACTGATCTGTGGTCTGCAGATTTATTCTTCAAATCACCAAGACCAAGAACCTGAAACTCTGGTATCAGGGCTTATTGTCCTATGAACTTTGAAAAAAATTTCTTTTAGCAATATGTAAGACAGTCGTAGTAATGACTTTTTGCCTAAGTTACCTAAGTTTGTACAGTTTGTAAAGATTGAGTCACTGACACTAGTTAAAATAGATGCTTTGATCATTAGTGTAAGTACTTACTACACTAGTAATAAACATGACCATTCAAAGAGACATTGCATAGTGCTCTATTTTTTTTCCCCTGAGGAAAATCTTAGTGGAGGGATACATTTTAATTTTTTTCTTCACATATGTGAACATAAACTGGTGCCTTAATTCATAATGACCACAAAATATAGCTATACAATTATATAGCTCACTGATGGCAGATCCCTTTCACATAGAGCTGACCCCATTTCCTGGGCCCAAGCAGGCTCATAAACCAGTTTGATCAATGTTGCATCTAAGCTGCCACTCCTGGGGAGGAGTGGAATGCACTAAACAAGACCATGCTGCTACACAATGGCAGTTTAAAAATTAATTCTGTGCACAGGCCTCAGGCACCAACAGTTGTGACATGTTTTAGATATGCATTCCAGAAACCATACAGCCTGCAGGGAAAGAGAATCTGCATATGAAGCCCTAGACAGAGCACACCGTTTGGATATCCTCACTGTGCTGAAAGCTTTGCTCTGTCCTTACTCTTATCAATTATAAAATCTGTCCTGCTACTTACTCGTGGTGGCCCATGAATTCATTCTTCTGTTCTCTGAGACCAAGGACCAGGCAGAAAAAGTCCAATAACATTATTCTCTCACTTTCTCTCTCTCTCTCTCTAGACATACACATACACACACAATGTGTTTGTCTAACAAGAGCTAAACAATTATGCCTAAAAAATCCTTTTATTTCCCACTAACTTACGTTCAGTGCCCTCAGTTGGCTTTTGAAAAATACTAAATTTCTTCATCCTGTGACTGATATTGCACAGAATATCTCAATATTTGAGCATGAAAGGCAAAGAAGTAGCATAATAATAGATATTTTTCACAAACAGAATTGTCACAATTATATCTAGAAGCATTGGAATGGAAAACAATAAGGCAACGAAATGACTATTCAGTAAAGACAAATAATATTGTAATTTTAAACTGATTCTATGAGGTAAAAAAAAGTAGGGATTGTATATTTTATACTAATATACAACATTATATCTACAAAATACATGATTGAACGAAATTTCAATACCTGATTAATACATTTAACTTATATTCTGAAGGAACTCAAGAATTTCACCCCCATACATGGCTCCTTGGAATAAAGAATATTTTGAATTAAAGGTCTTTAGAGATCAATAGGCATTGGAAGAGGTTTTCCCACTATCTATATAAAACCAGATTAGATCCGTCAAAGTAATAATCAACTTCTCTTTCCTATTACCTTAAATATAATACCAGAGAGAAGGTAAAGCAGGCAAGAAGGCCTCGCTGAAATAATTTTAAACATAATATCTGTCTCTTGGGTTGTTTTAATTTGCAAAGATGATTATTTTCATATCAATCTTTGCCCCCATCCATTTATTCTTCCTAGCAACCATTTATTGTCCCTCAACAGAATTACCTATATTCTGCCCCGTCCCTTTTAAAATGAGGGCATATAAACTTTTGGACCCCACTAGGATACTGGAAAATCACTCTGTAATTCTCCACATGTGCACAGTAAGTAAACCTCTTTCTCTTATTAATCTACTTTAATTGTGAATTGACCTTTCAGCAAACTTTTGGGGGAAAGGGGAAGTTTTCCAATCATGGCCACAATTCTCAAACCTAGTTATTTAGACTTCAGTGGCGTTTTCCATAATGAATGTAACCAAGCAATTTTTAAATCCAGAGTTCATGTGTGAGCCATCATACTATATTGATATTCATATATAGGTCATGTTTAAGTATACTGTACTATGGATGTACGTAAATTCTTAAGTTTACAAACAGTAGGTTCTTTCATTGGCTAAAACCCTACTTAAATAAGTTTACTCCCTTAATGTAAGTATTTTCCCTATAAATCTACTTTGAACACAGAAGTACTGATTTTTCTCATGATTGTGAATTTACCTTTACTGATTGAAAAATCAGTTACACAAGTACCCCAAAATAACAGCTTAGCTTTCAAAATTATTTGGAACTCCTAAGGTGAAATAATACTGTGTTCCAGTGTGATATGTATTAGCTCGTTATTCCTCTTGTACTATAAATCTTACTAAAAATTTTTTGATTCACTAATTTTGGATTTTCTGAAAGTGAATTCATTACAATTATAGTCTTGTTCTAAGTGCCTATAGGTTAGAAGCATAGTGTACAATGGAGGCATTAGCTTTCTTCTACATAAGCAGACTAGGTAGATCTAGTGAAATAGTCAGAATAAATACACAGAAGGTTTCTCATGCATGATTTTGACAGCAGTATCTTAGACTAGTAATTCAATTATAATAGAATACTAATATTATTGTAAAAACATATACTAGAGTAATTTTATTCTTTATTAATATGTAAGTAATATTGGTTCTTGACATTTTTAGTTAAGATCAAGTGTATTACTGTGTAATTATAATGCTCTTTTCTTTCTCTATTACTGGTAAATAGCAGAAGAAATACCTGGAGGTTAAATTGCATAAAAGAATGAAAGTTTTCTTAACTAGGAATGCTTTGGGAATGAATTTCACTGGTTAAAACTTTCTCTAGTTCTAATGGATCTGTGAGGTAGGTCCCAGTGATTGCAAAAAAAAAATCCTAGGTGAAGAGATTTGTTTTGGGAAAGTCATTTTCTCCTGTAGCTTTTGGCTAACTAAATTTAGTCAAGTGGAAAATATCACACTGGAGCAAGTACAATACAATAATTTTTAAATTTGTAATTCTTTTTTATTTCCTGTAGATTTGTATTGCTTTCAAGTAATTTGGCAAGAGGTCCTAACTATATAAAATGTATATACTTAGTTTCTAAGTATATCCAGAGCAGAAGAGACCTCATCAGGAAAAGTTCCAAGGATTTGTAAAGGAAGAAGTAGCAGCTTCCCGTGTAAGAATCTCCCACATACCATATCTTCCGGCCTTCACATAGAAATAACTATTAGAAAGGTGTGAAGTATTAAAGTAGTTTTATTTTGAGTTCAAGGAGCTGTTTCCCTTGAAATGAAGTTAGGGGGTATAGATAAAACTTAAAATAATCTAGTCACCCTTGTTTGAGTCCATGTATGTCTCAAAGGCTGCCATAGATCTATTCAATTGACATAGGTATTTTCATTCAGTGCTCTTTCCGAGTAATACCAAGGCCAAGGTCCACCAGATGTCAGTACAATATAAATTATACAAAATCTTTTATTTAAATGCAAAATATAGAACACAAAAATGAAATTGCCATAAAACAAATCTATTTCATTGAATTTCAATAGATTTACTATATCAAATAGGAGGAAAGCTTGTAAAACTTGTGAATATAAGCTAGAAAATGATTTCTAATAGCCCTATGTTAATATTAATGTAATCTGACAAATCTGATTTCAATATTGCTCCTTTTTCCTATTTCGTTATCATTCAACTACAGTATTTACCATATGACTTCTTTATTCACTGTTGGTTTTTATGCATTAACATTTCCACATTACATTTTTTTCTTGACTATTTTCTTCTTCTCTAGAAAAAGAGATAAATTATGAGAGCAATGTATGCCTTGACATGTTTCTTTACTTGATCACAGTTAAACTGAAGGCTGATGTGTATAACACCTGCTGGCAATGAGTTCAATTCTTGAGGCTAAGATATGCCAAGCATTTTTTCCATATCCTTTGGGAAATATAATTCTGATGAAAAGTTATTCGTTTATGTCATCATTGTGCACACATGCTCACACACACTTGCAATAAGGAAAAGAAAAAAGATTCTGTAGATGTGAGAGAACAGTGTCACCAACCCACTGGTGCCTCTGTTTACCTGTTCTTTGTGTGGAAATGGCCAGAAAGGGGGGTTTGCACCTACTGCTTAGCATCAACAGATGACTCTTTCTCTCTCAGATTTAGTTTTCTTCATTCCAGTTTGTGGCACTCAACACAGTTTCCAGCACACGTTACCAACTCCAATACCTGTGTTGTCTTACACTTAGCAAGATTACACATAGGAATGACATACAGTGACACAATTTAAGGACAAAGTAATATGAAAAATGAAAAAGGTAATTCCACCCTTCATGTTTGCAACTCCTCTCCTAATGATATGTGTTTTCCAACCTAAGAATTCTGCCATCGGCAATATCTTTAACTACTATTTTATCCTTACACTTTCAACCTTAAGGTAGCATCTTTCTCCTTTAAGGAAATGGCCAAGTTTGAGCTACCTGAGAGGATCAGTGAAGTTGGGCTGAGCTCAATAATGGCAGAAAATTGAGGGCTCAGGCACCTGAAGGGTGAAGATGAGAATCCGATCAGTAAAACCAGTGGTTTCAATACTGGCAAACTATGAAAGAAATAGAAATGACTTTGAGGGGCTGGTGGCTTACACCTATAATCCTAGCACTCTGAGAAGACAAGGTGGGAGGATTGCTTGAGCTCAGGAGTCACACAAGTTCCAGACTAGCCTGAACAAGAGAGAGACTTCATCTCTGCTAATAATAAAAAAATTAGCTGTGCATTTTGGTGGGTACCTGTAGTCCCAATTACTCAGGAGGCTGAGGCAAGAGGATCACTTGAGCCCAAGAATTTGAGGTTGCTGTGAGCTATGACATTATAGCACTCTACTGAGAGTGACAAAATGATATTCTGTTTCAAAACAAAACAGAAGGAATTTAGACTGACAGTTTCCAAACAAAACAGTAAATAATATTAATTAATCTATGGAAAATGATAAATATATCACATTTTAATATAAACTATATAATTACCTAAATAGATTTTAGAATATATGTGATATAATGCAATATGCATTTGTACTTTTAAAACCTGTGACAAATAAAAATAGAAATTTCTTCAACCTGAATAAAGTCACAAACAAGCATACAAAGAAATAAAACTTAGAGCAAGGATTCATACTCTCCCAAAGATTAGGGAAAAAAAGAAAAAAACCTAAAAAGACAGTCAAAGTTGCCATGATTCCTATTTCAATACTGTAATAGGGATACATATCCAATGTAATTTCTACAGGAATCACTCCATATCTTCTCTCCACCTCCTCCTGTACTTTCCCTTCTTCACCACTTGCTCAGTGGATCACCATCATCTTGTCTCTTAACTCACTTGGTTGCAATTTCCCTTCCCAAGATTAGACTTCCGTGGTGCCTGCTGTGACAAGAGGCATAGGAACTTCCATGTCTAGGATGAAACTAGCTGAAAGACCCTTGGCAGTTCTTTCTCCTCTTGCTCTCATTAGATTCATACTAATAATTGAGTGTAGGAAAGAGAATATCACTTCCACCAAGGCTTCCTGGAGATGTCTGGTAACATGACTCAAAAGTTTAGGAGGCAACATTGTTAAAATGTCTGTACTACCCAAAATGATTTACAGACTCCATACAAAATACCCACTCAAATTCTAAAATCATTTTTTACAGATCTAGAAGAAACAGTTCTACACTTTGTATGGGACCAGAAAAGACCTGGACTAGCTAATATGAGCTTCCATGTTAAGCACAGGAGACATTGTGGTGAAGGCCACAGTAACCAAAATAGCATGATATTGGCAAAAAACAGATATAGACTTAGGAATCAGAACTGAGGACCTAAAGATAAAACCGTCCTCATACTCCCACCTGAACTTTGATAAAGAAGACAAAAACACACAATGGGGAAAAGAATTCCTATGTAATAAATGGTGCCAATAAAACTGGATAGCCACATGTGAAAGACTGAATTAGGGTCCACACCTCTCACCACTGGGAAAAATCAACTCATGACAAATAAAATACCTAATTCTAAGGCATGAAACTGTAAGAATTCTAGAAGAAATTGTTGGAAAAACTCTGATAGATATTGGTGTAATGAAGGAATTTATCAAGACCCCAATGGCAATCACAGCAACAACAAAAATAATCAAATGAGACCTGATCAAATTAAGTTTCTGCACAGCCAAGAAGGACACAATCAATAAAGTAAACAGACAACCTACAGAAAGGTAAAAAATATTTGCATGCTATATAGTCAATGAAGAACTAAATTAGAATCTGCAAAGAACTCATGCAAATCAGCAAGAAAAAAAAATCAAACAACCCCATCAAAATGTGAGCAAGGACATTAACAGAAATTTTCCAAATGAAGATAGCCAAAAACAAATGAAAAAGTTCAACATCTCTAATCACCAGGGAAATGGGAATCAAAGCCACAATGAACTATCACCTAACTCCAGTGAGAATGGTCATATCAAAAAAGCCCAAAGCAGCACTCGCTTGTGTGGATATGGAGAAGAACACTCGTTCACTGTTGGTGAGACTGAAAAATAGTACAATCTCCGTGCAAAGGTGTATGGTGATAGCAGAAAGAACTGAAGACCTACCTTTTGATTCAGCAAACCCACTCCTGGGCATTTACCCAAAGATAAAAATATTTTTATTAAGAAGATGCTTGAACTCAAATGTTTCTAGCAAAATAATTCACAGTTACAAAGATGTGGACACAACCCAGGTGCCCATTAATATATGAGTGGATTAGTAAAATGTGGTATGCAATATACCAAAGTGTACTACTGAACCATAAGCAAAACTGATCTAGTATCTTTTGTAACAAATTGGATGGAACTAGAGACCATTGTTTT
The DNA here is from genome assembly GCA_963573935.1 of Arctocebus calabarensis. Classification (NCBI taxonomy): domain Eukaryota; kingdom Metazoa; phylum Chordata; class Mammalia; order Primates; family Lorisidae; genus Arctocebus; species Arctocebus calabarensis. The sequence continues at coordinate 23,457 of CAUYON010034706.1, forward strand.
AATCCAAGCATCACTCGAATGGAAAAACAAGCATTGCAAGTACTGCAAATACTCAGTATTAAATCGGAACTAGTTGATTAATACATGCATGGGTATATGGAAGTAAAAATCATTGGCAATATAGTAGGAGTGAGGAAGAAGGAAGAATAGGGCAAACTCATAAGGGGTTCAGGATGCACTATACGTATTGTAGGTGGAAGGCATACTTACAACCTTGACTTAAAATGTACAAATGCAATTTATTTAACCAAAATGTGTACCCTTGTAATGTTCTAAAATTAAGGAATAAAACTTAAGAGCAATAGATATATTAATTAGTTTGAATTAATCATTCCACAATATCAACACACATCAAAACATCATACTATACTCTGTAAATATATAGAATTATTATTTGTTAACCTAAAATAAAATTTAGAAAAGTTAATCCTTTATAGGACAACATGACAGACCAAACTACACAAGGAAATTGAAAATAAATATTCCGTTCCTTCCTTGACAGAGTGCTCTAACACATAGCAGTTACCTGCAGTGTCTCCAGAATCTTCCTACAAGTCGCAGAAGTCTGTTTGCTCTTTGCATTTTTTTTTTTTTTTGTAAAGGCTAAGTAGCATACTCTATTTTTATTACCTTCTCTCTTTTTCTGTCTCATCTTTTTTTTTCCATAATGTTTTAGGGTCATATCTCCTTTCAATAAAACATTAGCATAAACTTATTGCTCTAGGCTAAGTTTCTAGAAAACCTAGGTAAAAACAGGTTCCTGGTCAGTGCAGTATTAACATGAAGAAAATAAATTAAATGGGAGATTCTCAAAAACTAGAAATCAAACAGCCATTAATTCTTGATAAAATTGTCTATTTATTATAGACAGAATAATTATAAGGTTTGACAAAAAAGAATTTAGAGCAGCGGTTCTCAACCAGTGGGTCAACCCCCTTTGGGGGTTGAATGACCCTTTCACAGGGATTGCCTAAATACATCCTGCATATAAGATGTTTACATTATGATTCATAACAGTAGCAAAATTATGGTTATGAAGTCGCAATGAAAATAATTTTATGGTTGGTGGTCACCACAACATGAGGAACTGCATTAAAGGGTCATGGCATCAGGAAGTTTGAGAACCACTGGTTTAGAGAACAGCAGTGACTTCTGGATATAAATGCTATGTACTCAAATAGCTGTTACAAAAAAAATTAATATCATATGTTTTCATATACACAGTGAGAACACATTATAATATTTAACTTGAAAATTTCACTCATAAATTTCTTCCATCCCAAAATACATTTTCTGAAAGAATCAAGTCATAGAAAACACCTGAATTATCTTTCCATTTATATAACTTTCAAAACAGACAATACTATCTACTCATTCTCCAAAGTGGATACACGTGTGGTTAAAAATGCTCTCATGTACAGCCAAGGGAAGACTGTGACAAAATTCAGGCTGCTGTTACCTTATAAAGTGGAAAAGAAAAGAAAGAGTTGGGAAGTTTTTTAAACAATAACATGCTTAAGCTAAGTGGTCTTAAGCTATTGGTTTCCCTTTAAAAACTGGAGTGTGTTTCCCCTTGTGATTAGTGAAAGCCATGGAAGTGCTCAAGATTCTCTCTTGGTTTCCTCTAAGCTGCAATTGGGATGACTTGCTGTTCTCTCATGCCTCCCTAATCATCCCTGAAAGTCCTGCTCCCCATTTGGGGAGGGACATACTAACTAAAATAGGAACTTTAAAAAAAAAAAAAGATTACAGGGGTGAGCAAGCATGCCTGGCCTACTTTATATTTTTAGTAAAAGTAAAAATGAGGCTGGGTGCAGCCTCTGCAATCCCTTGTAATCCCCCTGTAATCCAGGCACTCTGGGAGATCGAGGTGGGTGGATTGCTTGAGCTCTGGAGTTCGAGACTAACCTGAGTAAGGGTGAGACCCCATCTCTACTAAAAATAGAAAAACTAGCTGGGAGTTGTGGCAGATGCCTGTAGTCCCAGCTACTCCAGAGGCTGAGGCAAGAAGATTGCTCAAGTCAAAGAATTCGAGGTTGCTGTGAGCTACGATGATGCTATGGTACTCTACCGAAAACAATAAAGTAAAAAAGTATAATTCACACATCCAGAAAAATATCAATGTTGTCCTTGTTTTGGAACACACAAGAGCCCATCACACCTGCTCAGCCTTTGGCCTCCACTGTGGGTCTACACCTTTGCCTTTGCTCAGCACTCAAGATGCTTAAGATGTGCTGGCAGATAAAAGAAAAAGTGTCTGAACATGAAGGAGCGAGAACGGCTTTGTCTGAGGGACCTTCCAGTCCACTCTCATTTGTTTCAGACGCTCATTGCAGACTTCACCACGTTAGCGGATTTTGGCAATAAATTAGCTGTGACTCTTCCCATCACCAGCCATTACTTCCTAATGTTGAGATACCAAGGTGGAAAAGCTTCACCCCCGTCAACCTTCTCGTTTTACAGACAATGATGTCCCACGCCTTAAAGTTCCTGAAAAAGACATCAAGGCTCGGAGACGTTAGATACATACAAATTATTTTATGATGAGCTTTCAAAACATGCAGTGCCTGGGGAAGAAAAATAATAAAACAGGTTGTTAGAGAGGAAAAGGTCAGGATTTTGGACCTGTTCCCACTCCTTAGTCCTACTTCATGTTTTTGTTGTTGTTGTTGCAGTTGCCATTTTTTTTTTTTTTTTTGCTGGCCCAGGCTGGGCTCGAACCGGCAGTACCAGGTGTCTGTGGCTGGCGCCCTATCCACTGAGCTACGGGCACCGCCTCTAGTTCATGTTTTTGTCTTTCATTTTACAGGGAGGACCTTAAGGACTTGAGAGGAGAAGGGACTTGCCCAAGATTAAACAAAAGAGCCACAGCCAAAGCTCTGGGCCTCTAGTCCCAGCTCTGAGACTTTCCCTGACATTGTCACCCCTCCCCACCTCACCCAAGAAGCGTGTAAAATGGCAGGGCTCTCTGCAAGGTGAGCCTCCCACACTTTCACCTTTACTTGACTTGATTAGAATTATGCAGGGACAGAAATTTGCGGGTGACATCCCCACAGTGAAGGATTTGGTGCCATGCCACATTCATCACCCAACTCCTAAGAGCAGTGCATACAGTCTGGAAATCCTTCTTTCCTTGACAAATGATACATTTCATTTATTTCCCATGATCTTTTGCATTATTTCAATATTATTAATACTTGGCAAATATATTAAAAAAGTAATAAACTGGCAATTATGATTGTGCTATGGACCCCAAACTGCAATTATTCATTACGTTTCAATTATTAACTTCCCTTCAAATGTCTTTCAGCAAAGATTGCAAAAAGAAAAAAAAAAAAAAACAAAAAACCCGATGAAGCTCTGTACCCTGTTCCTGGAGTTCCATGTTTCACTCCAAGTTGACATTTGGCTGATTTATTTGCTCTCTCACGGCCGGAGGAATTAAACAATAATAAAAAATTCCTCTCTACTTAATAAATACTAACTATCAACACCTTATATTTATGGAGCACTTTTTAACCCTTTCTAGTGTTAATATCTGTGAGTGCATTTTATTTCAAAACCATGCAAATGAAGTATGTAAATATGTCCCCGAATTTACTGGAGGGACACTGAGGCACCAAGAGGCTCAGGGACAGGGCAGGGCAGATGCCCACATGGTGAGGCCGCCCGTTGCCCACCTCCTCCAACACTGTCCCCAAATCTCACTGTCAGTATTGCCACTACCATAGTGACTGTAACAATGGTGACAATGACAGTAGTTTCAGGTTCCAGTGTTGAGCATGTGCCAAGCACATTTGCAGATTTTGTAAGTGAGGATCCTGAAGACTGAAGGACTTGCTCAAAGTCATGCTCCTCGGCCAGCACGTCCACCAACACCTCCGCCTTCGACATCTCCACCGAGTGTGCTGTCCTGTTGGTCGCACGGCACCACGGCCAACTCTTCTCTCTCTGCCAAAGGAAAGGCAGTGATAGGAGCGAGAAAGGGAAACCTCTACAGAGGCAAGTGCCCGGGAGAGACCCTCTCTTGCGAATTTGCCTCAAGACTCACCCCCAGAGCAATCCCGTACCCTACACCCCACCACTTTCCACGTTTATAGCATGTGAGTAGGATAAGTGATAGCTACAAGGGGCGTGAAGAATTCCTTTTAACTTTCAAATCAGCAAATTGTGTAAAATTTTAATGATGGTCCTTATGGGCTGGTTTGTCTTGGTGCTTCAGCAAGTCCCCCAGTTCCCTTGAAGAATTCCATTTGCACAGATTAATTGTCTGCAATTTTGTCCGGCATGTGCTTATACCAGTCCCCGGCACTGTGAAGCCTTGTCCTCATTTGGGAAGAGCTCGATGATATAGCGCTCTGGTCTTTAAAATATGCACAATAAATATTTTAGATTTGCTGATGAATTACTTGGTTTCAGTACAAGGCTACGGAGTTTGCAGGGAAGGACGGAGGAGAGTGTTGAGCAAGTCTTGAAATGAGAGTTGCTTTCAGGTTTCACAGGGAGGCACAGGTGCCAGGCAGGTGGAATCGCTTTCTCAGACGGATGTCCCCATAGCTGGGGCACGCTGAAGGTACTTTCTGGAATACCCACCTGTGTTGTTCTTGTGGCTGACCTTCTACAGAGCTCATAGTAGGTACTTTGAACTCTATTTATTCCACCGTTTGATTTTCCATAAAGCATCCAGTTGGGCTTTTAAAGCAATGCACCAGATCACACCTGTCACCTGTTTAAAGCATGCTGTAGTTTCTTAACTCACTTAGAATAAAATCCTAACTCCTGACCATGTGCCTCTGAGGTCCTGCATAGTCCCCAGCCACTTCCCCCTTCGCCCCTCACCCGTCACTGGTTCATTGCCCCTCTCTCATGATGCTCCATGCACCTGAGCCTCTGCTCACCGTCTATGAGAACAGAGCACGGCTGTGTCCCAGGACACCTGCTTCTCTCTCTCCCCAGAACGCTCCGCCTTGGGGTTTTCCCAGGGCCTGGCTTCTTTTGGTTATGCAGATCTCAGCTCCAATGTTCCATCAAATGTCAGAGGAGACATTCCTGAGTGTCTAATCTAAAGTCGTCCTTCATCTCACCGCTTTCCACCCAATGATCTTGTCTTATCAGTGCGACTCACGGTGTGACCTTGTTTTGATTATGTGTGCTTTGCTTGTTTGCCATCTGTCTCTTCCAGTCAAATACAAGCTCCACAAAGGAAGCGCCTTTATCTGTGCTGTTCATCACCATGTCTCTGGCTCTTAGAATGTAGCTCGTGACATTGTCAGTGCTCAGAAAATATCTGTTGAAAGAATGAGCGATTATTTCCAGGCGCTGGTGATGGACAGGTTGTGAGCTGGGCATTGGGAATATGGCACCAAATGTCACGCACGTGGATACACGGTTCAAGCCAGAGTGAGACCTCATCTCTAAAGATAGCCAGGCCAGGGTGGTGCCTGTGGCTCCATGGGTAGGATGGTTCAAACCCAGCCCTGGTCAAACTGCACAAAAACTAGCCGGGCGTTGTGGCGGGCGCCTGTGGTCCCAGCTACTTGGGAGGCTGAGGCAAGAGAATCACCATGGATACATTTAATGGACCACCCTACATTCTAGTAAAATATTCAGTCTTTGACCTGCTAAGGACTTGGATACTAACTCTGGGAGGCACATGCACCCAGTCATGAGCGACCAGTATACATTTTTTTTTTTTTGAGACCAGGTCTCACTTTGTTGCCCTTGGTAGAGTGCTGTGGCGTCATAGCTCACATCAACCTCAGACTTTTGGGCTTACGTGATTCTCTTGCCTCAGCCTCCCAAGTAGCTGGGACTATAAGTGCCTGCCACAATGCCTGGCTATTTTTATTGTTTATTTATTTATTTATTTTTAGAGACAGGTCTCACTCTGTTAATCTGGGTAGAGTGCTGTGGAGTCACAGCTCACAGCAACCTCCAGCTCTTGGGCTTAGGTGATTCTCTTGCGTCAGCCTCCCAAGTAGCTGGGACCACAGGCGCCCACCACAATGCTCAGCTATTTTTTGTTTGCAGTTTGGCTGGGGCCGGGGTCGAACCCGCCACTCTTAGTATATGTGGCTGGTGTCCTACCCACTGAGCCACAGGTGCCACCCCGGCCTGGCTATTTTTAGAGATGAGGTCTCACTCTGGCTTGAACCTATGAGCTCAGGCATCCACCCACCTCGACCTCCCAGAGTGCTAGGATAACAGGCGTGAGCCACTGTGTCTGGCCTTAGTTTTTCTATTTTTAGTAGAGATGGGATCTCACTCTTGGTAAGGCCGGTTATGAAATCCTGAGCTCAAGGAATCCACCTGCCTTGGTCTCTCAGAGTAATGCTAGGATTACAGGTGTGAGCCACTGTGTCTGGCCAGTATTCATTTTTTTTTCTCATAATACTAGGGTCAATTTCTGAATTCCTAGAGCTTTCATTGTTTGATAGAGTTTCTAGAAATTATAATGTACAAATTAATCTATTAATCTGAGCGGTGGTTCTCAACCTTCCTAATGCCGTGACCCTTTAATACAGTTCCTCATGTTGTGATGACCCCCAATCATAAAATTATTTTCGTTGCTACTTCATAACTGTAATTTTGCTACTGTTATGAATTGTAATAACAATTACATTACATTATAATGTAAATATCTGACATGCAGGATGTATTAGGTGACCCCTGTGAACGAGTCGTTCGACCCCCAAAGAGGTTGCGACCCACAGGTTGAGAACCGCTGTTCTAGAGAGATGTGACTTCGACAAGTTCACACGGCAGCCTAGAGGTAGAGTGAGAATTAAACTGCAGGATTTCTGCCTGGAGGAGTTGTATTTGTTCAGTTTCATTGCCCTGATACTCGGATCTGGAATCTGGTTTGAACCAGAGGTCTATGCATTGTTCCAAAAGAAAAGATTTATACCGGCACATTCCAATAAAACCTTCAAGCCAAGATAGGCATGTTGAAGCTGAAGTTCAGCTAGCTCCACAGCAGACTGCTGTTAAGGGACACCTGGGCCAGGGGAGCATTCCCTCTGGGTCTTCCACAAACTATCTGCCTCTTCTTTCTTTCTTTTTTTTTTTTTTTAAGACAGAATCGCAAGCTGTCATCCTGGGTAGAATGCCATGGCATCATAACTCACAGCAACATTCAACTCAGGCTCAAGAGATCCTCTTGCCTCAGTTTTCTTATTCTTAGTAGAGAAGGGGGTCTTGCTTTTGCTCAGGCTGGTCTCGAACTCGTGAGCTCCAGCAATCTACCCACCTTGGCCTGTGCTGGGATTACAGGTGTGCACCACTGCACCTGGCTGCCTTTCTTTAAATAATTGTTCAATGCCTTCCTTGTACTAGGAAACCAAAGTAGCTAGAGATACTATGATCCCAAATTAAATATGAAGGATTCAGACAATTAAGTTCTCAAACTGAACCTGAAAACATGCTACATACCTCAATGCCAAATGTCACTGTGGTTGACCGATGGTCAAGGGGAGGACTTCAAAAGTGACCGTAGTGATATTCAGCAATGAGGTACGTGGCAGTTTTCCTAGAACAAGTTTATGCACTTAGTTGTCAGACCTTGTATAATGACAGCTCTGGTGGCCATTCCAGAAACAGAGTTCCAGAAGTGCTAGGAAGGGGGGACTAGGCACTGTTATTGCTGTGTAGCATTCCAATGGCGACCTTGAAGGACACAGTGGTGATATTCAACAAGGATGTTTGTAGCCCCCTTTCTAGGACAAGTTCTTGAACATAATTGTCCGACCTTGTATATGTGAGGCAGATTCCCTGTCTTACAACAGAGCTGTCTGCTAAGAGAATGTTCCCCACTTCAACCTTGCAGAGTATTCTATAGCTCTTTCCATTAAATAGCCTATTGACAATATTCCTGAGTCATCTGAAGACTATTCAATTGTCCCAGGGACTGACTATTCAATTGAATGCTAGATCGATCCTTTCACTGAGTGCTCCATAGACTATTCAACCGAGTGTCCTACTGAGAGTTTTCCACTAACTATTTCACTAGAAATTGCACATCTCTTTCAGCAAGAATTTTTGTCTCAGACAGGGTTGCTGAGGTTGGGAAGGTTGGGAATATTTCTGCCTGGGCTTGAGAGGCCCTTGTGCCTCTGCTATCTCGCTCTTGCAGAATCCTTCAGTGGTCGCTCCTTGGGGAAAACGAGCATGGCTTCTGTTCATGACGACTCTCAGAGCAGTTTCCAACATGGCCATAAAGAGCAGTACTTGATTTCCCAGCTGAAACACTTCTTTTTCCAGTGTCCTGAGGAGGGAGTTGGAATGGGATAAGTTATGTGTTGTGGGTTTAGGCATTAATGAATATGAGAAACTAAATTATTGAATTTTGCAATGCAAATTATATTTTGAACACAAATTCTTCATTTCTGAATGCTAAGGACTCATAAAGAATGTCAATGGCTTATGAATTAGGCCATTAGCATGCAATTTGTGATTCAAACAGCACACCAGCACCCTGTAATAAGTAACTGTACAGAGTCGTGTTGTCTAAATTTTCAAAATGTTTTGCTTCATTCACGAGAAAGTTTCAGGAGGCTCCAATGGCCCTTCCTTCCTGCCTTCCTTCTGCCCTCCCACCCTCCCACCTTCCCTTCCTCCATCTTTCTTTGCCAAACTTCCTCCTCCACCCCCCTTCTCTCCTTCCTCTTTCTCTCCCTTCCTAGCTCCTCCTGTCTCCTTGCCACCTTCTCTTTCGATCTCCTTCCATGGGGGAGACTTATTCCGTGCTTCCCAATCCTTTCCTAGATTTAGAGTATGGGAGCTGAAAGAATCTTTTTTTTTTTTTTTTTTAAATTTCCACTCAACACAAGGGAACATACAATTAGGCTACACGGTTTGCATTTGTAAGGCAAAGTGTGCCATACACACACACATTGTTCCCACGGGGAAGGAACCCACCAACCCCCATCTCCCCTACTTCTTGGATTTAATTATTTTTTTCTCTCATGTGAGCAGGTTGTTGTTAATCTGCAAGTCCAAATTAGTACTAAGTACACATGATGCTTGTTTTTCCATTCTTCTTTTTTTTTTTAAAATAATTTTATTGAATCATAATTGTGTACATTGGTGCAATCATAGGGCACAATGTGCTTCATATACAATCAGAAATATTTTTATCATACTGTTACAGATAGCCTTCATGGCACTTTCTTGATCACTATATAAAGACATTGCTACTCTACCTTTAATAAGTTTCACCAGTACCCTGCTAAGATGCACCGTAGGTGTGTTCCCACTAATTGCCCTCCCTCCAGCCATCCTCCCCCCTCCCCTCCCCTCCCTTTCCCCTTTCCCTGTATTCTTGTGCTATAGTTGGGTTTTAGCCTTCATATGAAAGCTATAAATTAGCTTCATATTAGGGCTGAGTACATTGGATACTTTTTCTTCCATTCTTGAGA
>CAUYON010034707.1:0-20731 GCA_963573935.1 Arctocebus calabarensis
CAATCAGAAATATTTTGATCATACTGTTAGAGATAGCCTTCATGGCATTTTCTTAATCACTATATGAAGACATTGATATTCTACATTTAATAAGTTTCACCAGTACCCTGCTAAGATGCACCGTAAGTATGATCCCACTAATTGCTCTCCCTCCACCCATCCTCCCCCCCCCTTTTTTTTTTAAATTGAGACAGATTCTCACTTTTGTCCTCCTCGGTTGAGTGCTGAGGCATCATAGTCACAGCAACCTCAAGCTCTTGGGCTCACAGCAATTCTCTTGCTGTAGCCTCCCTAGGAGCTGGGACTACAGGCACCCGCCACATTGCTCAGCGTTTTTTTTTGTTTAGCAGGTCCAGGCTGAGTTCAAACCCACCAACCCTGGAACATGTGGCTGGTGCCCTAACCACTGAGCAACAGGCGCCCAACCTGTAAATCTTTTTTTTTTTTAATAATTAAAAAATGCAATTGCTAGGCAGTGCCTGTGGCTCAAGGAGTAGGGCGCTGGCCCCATATACCAGAGGTGCTGGGTTAAAACCCATCCCCGGCCAAAAAATGCAAAAAAAAAAAAAAAAAAAAGCAATTGCCACCATTTGTAAATCTTTTTTTAAAGTAGTAAAGGTATGGATATAAAGAAGGAAAATATAAAAGTCTTTTAATACTGGTGACTTGAATTCCTTCTTCAAAACTCCTCAGTGCCAGTGGCTCACCGGGCTAAGGTGCCAGCTGTGTACACCTGAGCGGGCGGGTTCGAATCCAGCCCAGGCCCGCCAAACAACAATGACAACTGCAACCAAAAAATAGCCGGGAGTTGTGGCGGGCGCCTGTAGTCCCAGCTGCTTGGGAGGCGGAGGCAGGAGAATCGCTTGAGCCCAGGAGTTGGAGGTTGCTGTGTCTCAGCACTCTATCCAGGGTGACAGCTTGAGGCTCTGTCTCAAAAAAAACAAAACTGCTATATGGGCTCGGTGCTCATAGCACAGTGGTTACAGTGCCAGCCACATACACCAAAGTCGGTGGGTTAGAACTGGCCTGGGCCAGCTAAACAACAATGACAACTGCAACAACAACAACAAAAAAAGCTGGACATTGTGGTGGGCGCCTGTAGTCCCAGCTACTTGGGAGGCTGAGGCAAGAGAATTGCTTAAACTCAAGAGTTAGAAGTTGTTGTGAGCTATGACACCATAGCACTCTACCAAGGGCAACATAGTGACACTCTGTCTCAAAAAAATAAAAAAAACTGCTGTATGAGCCAAGGGAAGGTTTGCTGAGAAATCAACTCACAAAGGCAGATTTATATGAAAAAAGGCATACAAAGTTAATAACATGTATGAGGGAGAATTAGAGTGATTGCCCAAATATCCCAGTGGGGCCCAGAGGGATGCAGCCTCTTTTCAGCAAGGCCGGGGGAGGGGGAAGAGGCAGGTAATTCTACTGAGGGGTAATAAATGATTAGGAGGGAGAATGAATGGAGGGTGAACAGAGATTCATTTGTCAGTGGTTCCCTTTGGAAAGCGAATGAGCCTGCGAGACAGACATTGTCTTGTAGGGGTTACATTCTTCAGTCTACTTTTCTGCAATGGGTATTGAGAAACAATTGTTCTCTTTGGCCAGTCTGTGTGGTCTTTATGCAGATAGAGAAAAGTCTGTTTCAGCTTTAATTCAAAGTACTTGTTATACACAACCAGGGAGGCATCCTTTGGGGTAAAATATTTTGGTTCTTTCATTATCTGGTCTCTTGAGCATAGCCCTCTCTGTGTTTGGCCTCTCTTGGTTGTGAAGTACCAGTTAGATCGTAAGCATTTTGAAGTAGTGTTGGATATTTCATTGTTTCTAGTATAGTCTTTACCCAAAAGAGAGCTTTTTATACAAAGAGGCCAAAAAAAAAATTTTTTTTTTTTTGTTGGAAGCTTAGATGTGCCATTGTCTTTGTTCACGCAAAGCAGAATGATTTATAGTGCGGTCACGGTTATTTTGGGTCCCTAAATAGACATAGTACTACTTTCTAGCTAAAGAAAAGAAAGTATTTCCCTTCTCTTCCTGAGGCATTTGGGCTATTTCAGTTTTCTTATCTGGAGTGATAGTTGGACTATCGTGAAAGTTCTCTCCATCTGTGAGATCTCCTGAATGTCTGACTGTTCTAGTTGGGTTTTTAATAAAGATGTAGATTTCTCATCATCTACATCTGAGATGGTTGGCTGAGGTCGTTGGCTTGCAAACAATGCCAATGTATCTCACGTGCAGAATTACATTTAATTCATTAAGCTCAACTAAAGTAGGCATTTCATACAAACATTTGCCCTGTATTCCAACACAGGGACTTGAGACATTTGTCCTGTGTTTGTTTTCCATTATTTACTAGAAATAATGGCTGTCATTAGAAAGGGGAGAGTTGCTAGGGGCCCTTTAACTGTTTTGTGTAATGAGCCTTGTTTTGAAGAGTGCTTCTCCTGGCTTCAGTGGAAATGGGAATTGTGGGAAGAAGTCACAAGTAAAAAAAAAAAACCTTCCTTCCTGCCCAGGAAGGAAGGTTTGAAACCAGAGATTTGAAGAAGAAGTTGGAGAGAAGCCCAATGCTGCAGAAAGAGGCTGAACTTGAAGCTAAAGGAAAAAAGTAAAATAAAGTAAAAAGCCAGAACACTGGATCAATATCTGTGGCTCTGATGTTAATTATCTGTGTGACCGTGGAGAAATTAAGCTTTTCTGAGCCTCCACTTCTGCATCTGTCAAATGGGTGTGCGTGATCATCACTGCTCTGCCTGCCTCACAAAGCTTTCACCAGGATAAGATGAGTGCTTTGGAAACTGCTGTTAAGACTTACAGTGGGTCTTTGTTATTATCATCAGCATCATCGTCATAATTTATAGTAATAACTGACTTTATAGGAATTCTTTGGAAAGGCCTTTCCTAAACTATGTGGCCAAAGAATTCCACCCATTGGGCCTAGTGTGTAATTCCAGCCCCTGGAGGAAGGATCTAGTTTTTTAGAACTTACTGGCATTTCCCTGATGTTAATAAGGGAAGGAGGCAGAGTGTAAGGGCACCTGTCTCATCCTTCCCCCTGCTCTCCACCCTTGAGCTAGCTGTACAGGGTGTGGGTGAGCCCATAGACTCTAGCTCTGGTCCCCTGTAGACAGGGGTGCCTGGACACCACAGATGTGAATTAGGGGAACCCATCTGAGATGAAAGGAGGGGATGACAGATTCCTTTTTGTTGTGGAGGACAAGTAGGTGTTTGGGGGATCCATTCCCTAATGAAGAACTTGGGAGCCTTTTGTTGTAGTTAAACGAAATCTTAACTGAAATTAGTTTAAGAAAAACCGTTCCTATATCTGGGAGGTCCAGTTGTGAGTTGGTTTCTGTATCTAGGGGCTTATCTGTCTCTTACTTGTTCAGTCAGCCCAACTTACCTTCGTGTTGGCTTCGTTTATAGGTCCCCTCTCCACTGCAGTGGCAGAGGCAGCCTTAGATTGATATCTCAGAGCTGGGATCCCAGCCCAGAGCAGGCCTTGCTCCCATAGGACCAGGGATGGGCTTGGTGAGGGCCACAATTGGCTGATTTGGGTCGTGTGTCCATCCCAGATCAATCATGGTGGTCAAGATGGCTGACTCTGGATGCACCTCTGCCGTGTTCCTGGATCACACACTGGTCCTTCTGGAGCTAAAGCAGGGGCTCAGCCTCTAACTGTACCCTCTAGGGTAAAAAATGGGAAGGTAGTTATCTAAAAAGGTGCTAGACATCTGACATAGCTAGTAAAAATCATTTTGCCCTCCTCAGAAGTCATTCCTGTGTCCTCTGCCTGGCAGAGGATAGGACCAAAGAGACCCTGCCTTTGACCCAGACATTTCCTGTTGAGCTGGCGGCAATCATTCACCGATTGCCTGCTATCTGCAGGGCTCAGTCCTTGGGGGTGGTGGTGAATTTGCTAAATTACCTTTGCCTTCAAATTGCTTATCGCTCAACTGAGAAAGATAAGATATATACTAGCATAAAAAATAATGAGTGTCACACTATTTGCTAAGTATGAAGAAAGGGCGGGGTCACCCTGGCTCTACTATGGTGTGACTGAGTGAATCATTTAGCTAGTTTGTTTGAAGCTTCCTCATCCATAAACTAAGGTGAGTTTATGCAAATATTAGATTTCTCATCAGGTAGTTGGCTTGCAAACAGGAGAAAATGTGTTGTATCTCATGTACAGAATTCATTAAGCTGGACTAAGATAGGCATTTCATGCAGACATTTGCCCTGTATTCCAACACAGGGCCAGGACTTGAGACATCTGTCCTGTATTTGTTTTCCATTATTTACTAGCAATAATGGCTGTCATTAGAAAGAGAAGAGTTGCCAGGGACCCTTCAAATGTTTTGTGTAATGAGCCTTGTCTTGAAGAGTGCTTCTCCTGGCTTCAGTGGAAATGGGAATTGTGGGAAGAAGTCACAAGTAAAAAAAAATAAAAAACCTTCCTTCCTGCCCCAATAATGAGAAGGAAGGTTTAAAACCAGAGATTTGAAAAGGAAGTTGGAGGGAAGCCTAGTGCTGCAGAAAGAGGCTGAACTTGAGGGAAAAAAGGAAAAAAATAAAATAAAGTAAAAATATCTAAGCTGCAAGTATCATTTTTGGAAGCATTGGTGCAACTGCTATTTTTTTTTTCTGAGACTAGAGTTTCACTATGTCGCCCTCAGTAGAGTGCTATGACGTCACAGCTCACAGCAACCTCAAACTCTTGGGCTTAAGTGATTTTCTTGCCTCAGCCTCCCAGGTAGCTGGGACCTCAGGCACCTGCAACAACACCCAGCTAGTTTTTGGTTGTAGTTGTCATTGTTGTTTGGCGGGTCCGGGCTGGATTCAAACTCAACCAGCGCCAGTGTATGTGGCTGGTGCCCTACCTGCTGAGCTATAGGCGCTAAGCTGCGACTGCTATTTCTTTCAGCAACCACAAAGCACACCTTCTTTTTTTTGTTGTTGCAGTTTTTGGCCAGGGCTAGTTTTGAACCCACCACCTCCGGCATATGGGGCTGGTGCCCTACTCATTGAGCCACAGGCACTGCCCAACATTCATTTTTTTTTTTTTTTTTTTGTAGAGACAGAGTCTCACTTTCTCGCCCTAGAGTGCCGTGGCGTCACACAGCTCACAGCAACCTCCAACTCCTGGGCTTAGGCGATTCTCTTGCCTTAGCCTCCCGAATAGCTGGGACTACAGGCGCCAGCCACAACGCCCAGCTATTTTTCTGTTTTCAGTTTGGCCGAGGCCGGGTTTGAACCCACCACCTTCGGTATATGCGGCCTGCACCCTACTTGCTGAGCCACAGGCGCCGCCCCATTTTTGTTTTTTCAATTTTTGCCGGGGCTGGGTTTGAACCCACCACCTCCGATATATGGGGCTGGTGTCCTACTCCTTTGAGCCACAGACACCGCCCTAATTTTAAAATTTTTTTTAAAGCCAGTCAAATTTAGCAGTGGAGGGTTGAATACCAACTTTAGTGACACTAATTTTTTTTTTTTTTTTTTTTGAGACAGAGCCTCAAGCTATCACCCTGGGTAGAGTGCTATGGCATCATAGCTCACAGCAACCTCCAACTCCTGGGCTAAAGCGATTCTCCTGCCTCTACCTCCCAAGTAGCTGGGACTACAGGCGCCTGCCACAAAGCCCGGCTATTTGTTGGTTGAAGCCATCATTGTTGTTTGGCTTACCCAGGCTAGATTCGAACCCACCAGCTCAGGTGTACGTAACTGGCACCTTAGGTGCCTGAGCCACAGGCGCCGAGCCTAGTGACACTAATTTTAGTAAGCTCTGCTAACCCACTACCAGCCACAAAGCACACCTTCAAAGGGAACCAGGGTCACTGCTCATGGAAAGATCAGGAGCTGAGTGAGCCTTCTTGAGACCACCTCTGGGGCTACTTATCAGATACATCAACCTCCATTTGCAGATGTGTGAAGTGACCAAAATTTAGTTTAGTCCATGATACCCTTTCTTTTGTCTTTGACCCTAACTCTTGGGGACCCTATTGACTGTGTTTGTTAAAGAAAGGAGCAGTAGAAACCTAAAGTGGGCAGAGAGTAGGAGGCTGGGATAGGGTACTTTTGTACTTTGTGAAGACACCTGCCCCATCTCTTCAGGTGATGACAATTTTCTAATACTGGATTCTGATGATAGTTGCACACATTCTGTAAATATCCTGAAAACCATTGAATTATGCACTTAAAGAAGGGTAAATCTGGATGGGTGAGTGGCTCACGCCTGTAATCCTAGCACTTTGGGAAGCTGAGATGGGAGAATAACTTGAGGCCATGAATTAAATACTAGGTTGGGCAGCACCATGAAACCCCATCTCTTAAAAAAAAAAACAAAAAAAAAACGAGGATGTACTAATGTGGCTTGTAGTCCAGCTACTCAGGAGGCTGAGGAGGGAGGGTCACTTGACCCCAGGAGTTTGAGGTTACAGTGAGCTCTAGCACACCCCACTGTACTTAAGCTTGAGCAACAGAGTGAGACCCTGTCTCTAAAAAATAAAAGAAAATTAAAATAAATTGTATGATTTGTGAATTACAGCTCTTATTAAGAAAACCAATTAATGTGTGAAATAATAAGAAATATGCATTTTGGTCTCTGGCCCAAGTCCCTGGCATAGCATTCCTAAAACCCTTGTAATTTCCTGGTCAGTAGGAGTGTTAAGAGAATCCTGTGTTCTGATATTTGACCTTTGACCTTGGTTCTTATAGAGCTCCTAAATCCTTTGGAATTTCCTGTTCTAAGTCACAAGCTCTAGGTAGCCAAGGGAACCAGCCATAGATCAGAGGGTTGGCACTTTCACCCCCACCTCCCAATCTAGGGAGGGAGAGGGGCTAAAGTTTGAGAGGGTTAATCAGTGGCCGGTGCCCACGTAAGGGGGTGCCCACGTAAGGAGGCTTCCATGAAAACCCAAAAGGACTGAATTCCCAAAGCTTAGCAGTGGCCTGACACGTGGAGGTTCCTGGTGGCACGCCTAGAGAGGGCATGGAAGCTTCGCATCCTTTCTTATGTGCTTCTGCCTAGGCACCTCTTCCATCTGGCTGTTCATCTCTAATATCCTTCATGATAAATGGGTACGTGCAAGTAAAGTGTTTCCCTGAGTCCTGTGAGTCACACTAGCAATTAATTGTGCCCAAGGAAGGGGTTGCGGGAACCCCAATTTATAGCCTGTCAGGTGGAAACACAGACCACAGCCTGTGCTTGTGATTGGCATCTGAAGTAGGGGGGCATTCTTTGGGACTGAGCCCTCCACCTATGGGGTCTCTTGCTGTCTCCAGGTAGCGTCAGAATTGAATTAGAGGACACTGGGCTGGTGTCCACTAGAGAATCCGCTATAGAACAGATTGTCTGCTTGATGAGTCGGGAAAAACTTGCACACATCTAGGGGCACAGAAGGATTCTGTGTTGTACTGAGTAGAGAACAGGAAAAATAACCTTTGTTTTTTTCTCTGTATCTCATACCTTGTGTAACAGGTTTGTGCTTAATGAACAATAAGCAGGGGTGCCTTGAATAAATAAATGAATGGACTACCAATCCTTGTGATCACACAGCTTTGAGCCACTTACTCAGCTGTCCTCAATACCAAGGACAAATGCCAAGAACTCTAAATTATGGTCCTTCCTTCAAGGAACCTGAGAGAAAAGATAAGAATAGTGAAATTCAATGAGAATTCTTGGCTTGTTCTTTCATTCCTTCATATCTTCATGAATTCTGCAAGTACTTGTTGAGTTTTTACTATATACCAAACACTGTTCTAAGTTCAGAAATATAGCAATGTTTCATTGCTTACAACTTGGTGGAATCAAATATAAAAATAAGCCATTTTGTAAAAGAGAACATTTTTTTAAATAGAACAACCATCATTTAAAAAAACTTAAAAAGCTTAAAAGACCCAGAATAGCTAAAACATTCTTGAAAAAGAGGAACGAAGTTGGAGGACTTTCACTTCCCAATTTAAAAATTTACAGCAAAGTGTCAGTAATCAAGACATTGTGGTTAAACAGAGAGAGAGAGGGAGATATCAGTGGGACAGAATTGAGAGTTCAGAAATAAATATTTATGGTCAAGGCTATTCAGTGAAGGAAACAGTAGCTTTTTTCTTTTTTACTATACTTTTCCTTTTTTTTTTAAATTTGAGACAGAGTCTCTGTTACCTTGTGGTGTCAGCCTAGCTCATAGCAATCTCAAAACTCCTGGGTTTAAGCAATCCTGCTTCAGTTTCCTGAGTTGCTGGGATTACAGGCCCCCACCACAGTGCCTGACTAATTTTTTGTATTTTTAGTAGAGATGAGGTCTCACTCTTGGAGTTCCAGACCAGCCTGAGCTCAGGCTAACCTCCTGCCTTCTCCTGCCTTAGCCTCCCAGAGTAGGATTACAGGTGTGAGCTGCCATGCCTAGCTGGAAACAATAATCTTTTTTAGCAAATATCCAGGGGCACTGAATATCCACATGCAAAATAATGAAATTGGAACTCTACCTTGCACCGTATATAAAAATTAACTCAAATTAGCTAAGTACTGTGGCATGTACCTGTAAGTCCTATCTACTTAGGAGGTTGAGGCAGAAGGATCCCTTGAGCCTAGACGTTCAAGACCAGCCTGGGCAACATAGTAAGACCCTGTCTCAAAAAAAAAAAAAGTAACTCAAAGTGGATCAAATGCCTACATGTGAGAGCTAAAAGTAATAAAACTCTTAGAAGAAAATATAGGTGTGAATCTTTGTTACCTTGGATTTGGCAATGGATATTTAGATATAACACCAAAGTACAAACAAAAGAAAAAATAGATAAATTGTACTTCATCAAAAATAAAAACTTTGGGCTTCTTCATTAAGAAAGTGAAAGGCATCCCACAGAATGGGAGAAAATATTTGCAAGTCATCTATCTGTAAGTTAAGGGGCTTATATTTAGAACCTATAAAAAAGCTCTTATAACCCAACACTAAAAAGACAAAGCAAAATTTAAAAATGGGTCAGGGATCTGTTTTTTGTTTTTGTTTTTTTATTTGAGACACCCTGGATAGAGTGCTGTGGCATCGCAGCTCACAGCAGCTTCCAATTCCTGGGGTCAAGTGAGTCTCCTGCCTCTGCCTCCCAAGTAGCTGCAACCACAGGCGCCCGCCATGCCCAGCGATTTTTTGGTTGCAGCCGTCATTGTTGTTTGGCCAGCCTGGGCTGGACTCGAACCTGCCAGCTCAGGTGTACATGGCTTGGCACCTTAGCTGCTTGAGCCATAGGCACTGAGCCTGGGCCAGGGATCTGAATAGATATTTCTCCAAAGAAGATATACAAATGGGCAATAAGCACATGACATCATTAGTCATTCAAGAATTGCAAATCAAACTTGAAAAGGCAGACAATTACAAGTATTAATGAAGATGGGGAGAAGTTGAAAATGTCATTCATTACTGGTGGAAATGTAAAATGGTGCATCTGCTTTGGAGAATAAGGGTAGTTTCTCAAAAAGTTAAACGTGGATTCCATTTGACACAGCAGTTCTACTCGTAGGTTTATACCCAAGAGAAATAAAAGTGTGTCCTTATGAAAACTTGGGCATAAATGTTCATAGTAGCATTGTCTACAATAGCTAATAAGTGGAAACAGATCAAATGTCTATCAATGGACAAATAGATAAATAAAATGTGTTATAACCATACAGTGTAATATTTAGCTGTTAAGAGGAATGAAATACTAACACATGCTCAGCAATGAACCTTAAGGCCACATATTGTGTGGTTCCATTTATATGAACTGTCCAGAATAGATATATGTAAATCTGTGTGACAGAAAGTAGACTGGTAGTTGCTTAGGGCTGGGGGAAATGAGAGGCTTGGGAGGCTATAGGTAAAGGGTACAGGGTTTCTCCTCTCCTATCTTCCCTTCCCCTCTCCTTGTACAGGGTTTCTCTTTTTTCCTCTCCCCTTCTCTCTATATTCTTCTTCTTCTTCTTTTTTTTGCAGTTTTTGGCCAGGGCTGGGTTTGAACCTGCCACCTCCGGCATATGGGGCTGGCACCCTCCCCCCTTGAGCCACAGGCGCTGCCCCTTCTTTCTATATTCTAGACAAAGTCTCACTCTGTCACCTGGGCTAGAGTACAGTAAAGTCATCATAGCTCACAGCAACCTCCAATTCTCTGGCTAAAGTGATCTTCCTTCCGCAGCATCCCAAGTAGCTGGGACTATAGGTGTGTACCCCCTGCCTGCCTAATTTTTCCATTTTTGGTAGAGGTGGAGGTCTCGTATTATCTAGGCTGGTCTCAAACTCTTGGCTTCAAGTGCTCTTCCTACCTCAGCCTCCCTAACTGCTAGGATTACAGGTGTCGAGCCACTGCACTTGGCTTTGAGATTATGAAAATGTTATAAAACTTAATGTGGTGCTGCTGGTTGCATAACTGAATATACTAAAGTCCGTTGAATTGTCTACTTTAAATGTGTGCGGATTATTACATTTTATGGTGTGCGGATTAAATTTCAATAATGCTGTTGCCATAAGATGAAATAATAAAGAACTTTCCTTAGGAAAATGAGATGCCCCAAAGAAGGGCTTAGTGGTCCATTGGGACCCAGAGAAGCAGAGGTGGTTGTCACCCCTGGCAGTATGCACACTGGGACAGTGGGGATGTTACCTCAGCATCATGAGTAAAGCTAACAGATTTTAAACTTTTTTTTTTGGAGTGTGTGTGAAAGTAACTAGTGAAATACAGAGTGAAGAATGTTTGGTGGTGGCTTACTGGTTAGAACCTGCCTATGGCCACCTCCCTTGGTGTTGTCTGGTGGTCTTGGTGCATAGCATTTCAGGGTCTTGCTTTGTCTTGCTGAGGACCAACCCAGGTACTGTGCAGTGGTTCTGAGGGAGGTGACTGTAGCGGGCTAGTTTACTTTGTTGTGACCTGGAGGGACTTATGTTAAAAGCATCCACTGGGTGGAAGTAATGCAAGTATCTACCAGTGGATGGATGGATAAACAAAATGTGGTTTATCTATACCATGGGATATTCTTTAATCTTAAAATATGCTACCATACGAACAAACCCTGAAAAACATTATGCTGAGTGAAATAAGCCAGACACAAAAAGACAAATACTATTTGATTCTCCTGATGTGAAATATCCAGAATACGCAAATTCACAGAGACAGAAGGCAGAGTGGTGGCTATCAGGGGCTGCGGGGGAGGGGAAATGGGCGTTGTCGCTTAATGGTTATAGAGTTTCTGTTTTGGGTAGTGAAGACGTTTTGTAAATAGTGGTTTTGGTTGCACAACATGGTAAATGTACTTAATGCCAATGAACTGAGCACTTCAAAAATGGTTGCAGTGGTACATTTTATGTTGTGTTATAATAAACACAACATAAAATGAACCACGAAATAAGTGCATGGTTATAAGTGCATCTCTGGACTAGCTTTAATTGGCATCTGAGTTAATATGGAAGGAACCCAAGGAATGGGACAGACCACAGGGGTAGGGTTTTTCTCTGGGTTGAAATGCTACTCATGACTTTTATTCATGGATAACAGTGCTGTTTTTGAAATAGGGTAAGGAACTAGAAAAAGCTGGGTTGGGAATTTGTTTGGATTCCCCTATAGTTCAAAGTGTGATAGGGGGAGGCAGATAGGGCCTGCACTCTGCCTAAAAATGGACATGGCATGGCATGTGACCTCCTAACACTCAAATCTGATGTGATACCTGTTGTCTCCCTAAACAGAAAAGGGAGATTTCATTGCCCTGGATCTTGGTGGGTCTTCCTTTCGAATTCTGCGGGTGCAAGTGAATCATGAGAAAAACCAGCATGTTCACATGGAGTCCGAGGTCTATGACACCCCAGAGAACATCATGCACGGCAGTGGAAGCCAGGTGGGTCCCTGCTCCCTCCGGACACTTCCAGGGAGCAGACCTCAAAGCACTGGTGTCCTGAACCCCTGGAAGAGGGTTGCTGGAAGGAGTCCATCATAGATGCATACAGGAAACAACTCCTTCTTGGGCAGAAGCATGTGACAAAGAGTGTGGGCTGGATTGTGCCAGAAGAGATGCCCCCATCTGGATAAACTGGTACAGTGGGAGTAGGCTGCTTGGACTCCTGCAGAGACAAGGCCATGAGGAGGGAGGCCCATGGCTCTGTGGGGTAAATGCACTCATTCCCCAAGGATGCTGGGATTGGGTCCCCAGTATGGGGGTCAGCAGAGCCTTTCAGTAAAACTGTCCCTTCTACAAGGTCATTGGTCTTTTCACCTGCTCACTAGAGGCTCAGGCCTCATAGGGTGTGGCTGTGGCCTTATCGGGTAGGAATTAGGGTTCATCTCTCTGGGCTAATGAGGGGCCCCTGGGCTAGAGTACTGTGCTGATTTAAAATAGCACTGTATTAATATAAGCCGTTGGTACAGAAAACAAGCAAGGCCTTGCCAGGGAGGTCATCCTTTTCTCTCTTGCTTGTATTGGGCTCAGCCGCTCCAGGGCTTCACTTTCTGAGGGCTGCCTTCCTTCCCTGCCCAGGGTGCCTTGGGTACGCACAGGAAGGGCCTGTCCACCCGCTTCTGGCTGTCTGGTTGGGACAAGTGCTGGGTCTCTAGTGCACTGAGGGCGCTGTGATCCTGAGGGGATTTAGGCAGCCCCCCCCTCCCTGAGGATTTCCGTCATTTCCAGGTCCCCAGCCTGTCAGGCGGTGGGTGTCCCTCCCTTCTCCTGTAGACATCCGGCCTCTCCAGCCCATAGCTCACCTCCGGAGACGTGGCTGCTGTCCAGCATGTGCATTCAGCGCTGGCCCAGTGTTTATTTTAGGAAGGGTGTGTTCTTAGCCAGGTTCATGACGAAGTTCTTCAGGGAGCCCATGTGTTCTAGGCTGGACTTTGAGACCCAGTGGTCTTCTCTTTACTCCACTTTGTTCCTAATTTAATGTGGGTGGGAAGCCATAATCCAAGAGAAAGGGTTAATCCTGGCCTGGGGTGTAGGTTCAGCTTTTCAGAATATGTCACAGTGAACATCGCAGGTGACACTGTCACTAGAACAGGTGAGCCGCTTTACAGTCAGCCATTGGAACCGGGCTGTCAATACTGGATGGCCCGGCCCATCCACCCAGGGTGTGCACAAAGGCCACCAGCTGGTAGGTCTCCTGACCAGCTGCTCCTCTCAGCACCCTGGGGTTTGGCAGTCTGCCCTTTCCATTTGGCAGCACGTACTGGCCTGTCCCTGTCTGTTCTCCAGGGTCCTTGGGTTGAGCCATCTAAGCCTGGTGCCTTCAGCGCTGGGTCTCTCACCTGTGCTGCAGACATTCCCTGTGTGCCGTGGTGGCACCTTTCAGGAGCGGGGCTTGCTAATTAAGGGGGCTTTCCTCACGGGTGCACTCTCCACCGCCTTCGCCTCCCCAGTAACATCCTTCTTACAGCCGCCCCCTTCATCTCTCAGCCTGTGTCCCCATCTTCCCCTCTTCTAAATCCCAGGATCACTTTCTTTCTTGCTGTTTCTTTTTATTCCTCTGTCCCTTCTAAGCAACCTTAAAAGATTCTGTTGGGCGGCGACGCCTGTGGCTCAAGGAGTAGGGCGCTAATCCCATATACTGGAGGTGGTGGGTTCAAACCCGGCCCCGGCCAAAAACTGCAAAAAATAAATAAATAAACAAGTTAAACGATTATTAAAATAAATAAATAAATAAACATTCTGTTGATGATGATGATAATATAGTATCATTGATGCTGATAATATAGTATCATTATGGCAAATACTTACCCAGTGCTTGTTATGTACAAGTCACTGATAGAAGCACGTTATAGTATTAACTCGTTCAGTCACCACAGCAACCCCTATGGGATTGGTAGTATTATTATTCCCTTTTCACAGATAGGAATATTGAGGCTCAGCTGTTTATTTTTTAATTCTATTTACTTATTTTTTTTTTTTGAGAGAAAAGTCTCACTATGTTGCCCTTGGTAGTAGAGTGCCATGGTGTCACAGCAACCTCAAACTCTTGGGCTTATGAGATTTTATTGCCTCATCCTCCCCAGGAGTTGGGACTACAGGTACCCACCACAGTACCTGACTTTTTTTGTTACAGTCATCGTTGTTTAGCAGGCCCAGGCTGTGTTTGAACCTGCCTGCCTCGGTGTATGTGGCCAGCACTCTACCCACTGAGCTATGGGCTCTGAGCCAGAGGCTCAGCTGTTTTAATAAGTAGCTCATAAGTGGTGGAATTAGGTTTTGAACCTAGGCAGTTCAGTCTAGATGTTATAGTTTCAGTAACTTGGAACTCCTAGGGTGGGTTTTGGCTTTGTCTTTATTTTTAATTTTATGAGGGTGAGAAAAATAGCCCAGGAGATGAGGGAGAGAGGGTCAGAAGATGGGAATCTCTCCTCCAGGAGTTTGGTGTTAGGATAGAAATAATATTGGGTGGTCTGTCTACCTGAGGGCTCTTATTGACCGATAGAGTATTCCCACAAATCAGAATCATCATTTGGCCTGTCAGGCAACTCAGATTATAAGCAATGGTGAATTCCTGGGGTTTGATCACGGGTGTTCATCCTCTGTGATATGTGGGAATTTTTAAATTGATTTTTAAACATTTTATTTGAAATTGTGTACAGAAAAGTTTTAAGATAAGCAAGAGTTCATATATGTACCTTTCATCCAGATTCCCCCATTTTTTTTTTCTGAGATAGTCTCACTATGTCGCCCTCAGTAGAGTGCCGTAGTGTCACAGCTCACAGCAACATCAGACTCCTAGGATTAAGCGATTCTCCTGCCTCAGCCTCCTAAGTAACTGAGACTACAGGCACCCACCACAATGCCGGGCTATTTTTTGTTGCAGTTGTCATTGTTGGTTAGCTGGCCTAGGCCAGGTTTGAACCTGCCAATCTCAGTGCACGTGGCTGGTGCCGCACCACTGTGCTGCAGGCGCTGAGCCTAGATTCCCCAGTTTTTAACTATCCCCATTATCCTCATTTCTCCCTCTCATCCACACATACGTGCGCACACATATACGTACACATGTACACACTCTGTCTCTCCTTAAAAGTCTCAGTATAATCTGAAGTTTTAACAATTTTAGAAGCACAAATATAACTTTCTTTTTATTTTTAATTTTTTTTTAACGAGACAGAGTCTCACTTTGTCACCCTTGATAGAGTACCATGATGTCATAGCTCACAGCAACCTCAGACTCTTGGGCTCAAGTGATTCTCTTGCCTCAGCCTTCCTGGTAGCTGAGACTACAGGTGTCTACCACAATGCCAAGCTATTCTATTTTGTTGTTGTTGTTGTTATTGTTGTTTAGCAGACCTGGGTTGGGTTTGAACCCACCAGCCCCGGATTATGTGGCCAGCACCCTAACCACTGAGCTATAGGCGCCCCCAAATGCAACATTCTTAAAGTATCACTTATTTAGTTTGGGGAATTTTGAGTAATGTTTAAATTCAGACAGACTGAGTATGTATGTATTTTTAAAATAATGATTATGTTGTTAGGAGAGAAAAATATTAGTGTTTTTTAGATACTAACATTTTTAGTTTGGGGTGGTGGGGTAACTTCCCCTTCCGGGTGATCACAGATGTAGGTGGGCCCAGGGGAAGCTTCCTGCCTCCTTGGCGATCCTTATAGCCCTGGGTTATGGGTCTTCCAGAGAAGCGACCTTTCCTTCTCCATAGAGTGCCCTGGGGTGTTGTGTTTGGCCTTGATCCAGGCTCTTGTTACAGCCCTGTTTGTGTGAATCTGTTTCTGAAGCCAGAGCTCTCCCAGGCTCCCCCAGCTCTTTCTGAGGCAGCCTTCCTTCTGTCTGGAGTCCAGAGCTCCCAAGTGCAGATGGCATGGGGTGCAAGGACTGACCTAGTAATGGATTTATGTCAGTCTGAAATATAGGTCGCAGGGAGCTTAGCCGGGCTTCGGGGTGGCAAGCGGGGGTGGTGGTGTAGTTGTGTGTCAACCCAGTCAAAGATGCCAGCTGCAGCCATAGTAATAGTGACCCAGGGATGGAGGCTCCTAAATCAAAATCAGTTGGGTTTTTCTTTACCCTGGCAGCCAAGGGGAAGATGGGAATGGCAGCAGTGACTCCCGGCTCACTCTTGTGGATGCCTGCAAGGAAAGCTTTGTCTGGGAGCAGGGCTGGACTGTTCATGCAACTGTGTTTGGCCCTTCCAACACTATCTTCTGGGCTCCAAGAAGCTCAATGCCTGTGTCATTCCCATATGTAAGTAAGGTCTAGTGTGTGACAGTCATGAAAGGACAGAGGGTTACCTAGACTCTTTCAGCAGAGTGGTGTGGCTACCAAAGAGCCCGTGTATGCATAAATAGAGGTATAGAGCTAAAGAAGAGAGGTTCTTAGTTCTACTAAGCACGTCTCTGGTTGGAACACCTATGTTAAATATTCGCTTACATTTTGGAGGTGGAGGGAGTTATTAGAGAGATCCAGAAAGTTTACCTTAGAGGTGCTGAGGCCCCTGTCATTGGGGAGTTCATGCAAAAGCTTGGGAACTAGTGTCGTGGCCTCTCTCTAGTGGATTCCTAAGATGTGTATGTACCTAATAAATCGAAGATAATGTGTTTTAAAGCAGGCAAGCTTAAGTTGCAACCCAGTCAGCAAATTGTGGTATATTCCTGTCATGATGAGAAGGAACAGCGTGGGAAGGAACATAACAGCATGGGTGACCTTCATATGCATGATACAGAGTGAACGCAGACACCAAAGGGCATAGACTATCCTATTGCCATACATAGGCAAAACTAATGGAGGGTGTTGCAGTCAGGGCAGCTGGCAGTTGCCTTTGTGGGGCTGGGTGACAGTAGTTGTGACTACAGAGGTGGGGGTGGAGGGCATCTGTGTGCCACTAACCTGGTCTGAGCATTGGTGGGTGCAGCCTGTGACAATCCAGTGAACTCTATGCTTAGGGTATGTGTGGGGTTTTTGGCATGCATAGTACATTTTAGTAAGAAGTGAAAACATGATAATGTGAGACTGTTAAGTTGCTCCACTGGGCTCAAGGCTGTGGACTCGCCTGTGGATTTTCTAGTGTTTGCAGTTCGCAGTGTGTGAAAGGGCCCAAAGGCCCCTGCCCCTGGGTGGCTGTCGGAGACCCATGACCTCTACATTATGTTGCTTTTACATTTTTCTCAGTACCCAGATGATACCCACTAGTGACCACTAAGAGGCCAGTTCTCTTGGAAGGTTTTGAAATGCTTCCCGGGAGCTATGTTGCCCCGAGGGCAGCTCCTTTCCGGCACCTCTTTGCCTGCATTCACACGGAGTGCCATTTCAGACAGGGCCCCCAGGTACAGGGAGGACTGGTTAGGTTTCCCCCTGAAACACTGAGTCCTCTTCGTCCCACCTGACTGCCCTCTCATGCTTCCTCCAGCTTTTTGATCATGTCGCTGAGTGCCTGGGAGACTTCATGGAGAAGAGGGACATCAAGGACAAAAACTTACCCGTGGGATTCACATTTTCTTTCCCTTGCCGACAATCCAGAATAGACGAGGTAAGAGCACTGTGGGATTATTAGGCTCTGCAGATGGCCCTGGAGCGGGAAAGCTAACAAAGCTTTTTTCTGTACTTTTCCCTTTTGCTAAGAGGATGAGCCTGTGTGTCTGGTATTTTCAAAGAAACATCTGCTGAAATTAATGTGATGTCACGATGTGGTGTTTATTTTTTGTGATTGCTTTATTTATGTATTTTTGGAGACAAATCATGGTATTGGTGACCACCAGGTAGAGAGCACCATTTATCAAATTCAAGCAGGCGAAAGAAAATAAAGTAGGTTTAATGATGGGGGAGAGAGGAGGAAAAGCCCTTTGCCAGAGGTGTGTGGTGTAGCATTTACCTGGAAACCATCCTGGTTGCTGCAGATCTGGTCAGGGTCTGTCCCTCAGGTTCCAGAGCCACCTGTCTGGGGCATCTGCTGGTCAGAGGTTCCAGCCCCAGAGAGGTGTTTAGTTCCCTTGTTGCCCTCCTGGGTGACTTGTTGCACTAGCCTTCCTGCTCATCATTCAGCAAGATTGGACTCGGAGTAATCGTGTGCACTGAATCTCAGAGCATTGCAGCAGTGCAACATTGTTCCTTTTCTACATGGAGAGATGGAAGTGTGTGCTTCCCCCCCACCATGAATAAACTCTTAGTAACAGGGATTAACATTGTTAATAGTGGTTAACATTATTGAGGGACCATGAGGTCAGAATCTGTTCTAATGTGCACTTCACAGCGAATGCACATAATCTTCAAATACCTCTATGAGTTAAATGCTTACGATTCCCATTTTACAGATGAGGAAACAAGGCTTGGAGGGGTTAAGAACCTATCCAAGGTCACCCAGCTAGGAGGAGGCAGGGCCTGTGCTCATAACTGGTCTGCTTTGCTGCCAGCACCTAGCATCAGGGCACAGGGCACCTTCCACACTTGCAGGCTGCACCCCTGGGCCCCTTCAGCCCAGTGAGTGTCCTTCCTGGGTTTTGCATTATGCTGCCGGAGCCCTTCTTATCCGGTAATTTGTGGAATCAACAAGAAGGAATTGAGAGTCCAACCAGGCCAAGATGGAGCACAGAGGCCTCCCCAGGGTTACAGGGCTTATTAGTGACAGATCCTGGGCCCAGGGTCCCACGGTCCCCCATCCAGTGCCACCCCTCTCTCCCCAAAACATGTGTGAATGCTTCTGAGATGCTCTGTCTGATCTTTTGTCCTTTCAAGACTGCTTTGGTTTTTTTTGAGAGTCAGAGTCTCACTGTGTTGCCTTTGGTAGAGTGCTGTGGCATCACAGCTCACAGCAACCTCAAACTCTTGGGCTTAAGTAATTTTCTTGCCTCCGCCTCCCAAGTAGCTGGAACTACAGGTGCCCGCCACAATGCCTGGCTATTTTTTTGTTGTGGTTGTTGTTTAGGAGGCCCTGGGCTGGGTTCGAACCCGCTAGCCCTGGTATATGTGGCCAGTGCCCTAACCACTGAGCCCTTTCAAGACTGCTGTGGCCACAGGTAGACTCTTGCTCTGTTATCTGGCACTGCTGCCCTTCCAAGGTATTCAGATCATTTGGGCCTCTAGCACATCCTTCCCAAACTCTTTTGTGAAGCCTGTTGTCTGTACTAAGTTGCCCTCAGTTTTTTTTTTTTTTTTTTGAGAAAGAGCCACAAGCTTTCATCCAGGATAGATTGCGGTGGCATCACAGCTCACAGCAACAACCATTTCTTGGGCTCAAGCGAGTTTCCTGCCTCTGCCTCCCAAGTAGCTGGGACTACAGGTACCTGCCACAACACCCGGCCATTATTTGGTTGCAGCCGTCATTGTTGTTTGGCAGGCCCGGGCTGGATTCGAACCCGCCAGCTCAGGTGTACATGGCTGACGTCTTAGCCTGTTGAGCCACAGGCACTGAGCCTTTTCTTTTTTTTGAGACAGTCTCACTTTGTTACTCTCAGTAGATTGCTGTGGCTTCATGGCTCACAGCACCCTCAAGCTCTTGGCTTGAGCTCAACCAATTCTCTTGCCTCAACCTCTTAAGCAGCTGGGACTATATGCGCCCACCACAATACTCAGCTATTTTTAGAGACAAGGTCTTGCTCTGGTGCAGGCTGGTCTCGAACCTGTGACCTTAGGCAATCCACCCGGTTTGGTCTCTCAGAGTGCTGGGATTACAGACCTGAGACACCGTGCCTGGCTACCCTCAGTTTTTGATTTTTCAGAACTGAGACATGACAGTCACATCCCTCCTCTGGGAGAGATGGGAGAGAAGGGAGGTGGCTTGGAAATGAAGAGCTTGAGTGGACTGTGCTTCACTGTCACTAGTATGTGCATGCGGCAGCTGTCTGCTAAGTGCTGTCCCTGTGCTGACTGTGGGTTGTGGCCTGGGAGAGAATGGCCCATAGATGTGGCCTGCCCCTCAAAAGGTGCAGTCTTCCCCTCATGGGCCCAGGAACCTGCAGAGTGGAGCAGATGTGCCTAGGAGGGGACACTGTGGGCAGAGAAATAGCCCAAGGTGGGAGCCCCACCTGCCCATCTTGGCCCCATCCAGGCGGGCTTCCTAGACTGGGCCAGGCTACATGCGAGACTCTCAGCTTCTCCTCCAGGAGGTGTGTACACTACTCCCAATGCTGGCTGAGACCTCCAAGATTGTTCACATCTAGACCAGCTCTCTAGATGAGCAAGAGGAACAGAGCAAAATGGGCAGAAGGTGTGGAAGTAGGACCAAGTTTCCTGATTTACAGCCCTGTCCACCCTCTTTCCACAACTTGTTGGGAGGGAGAAGGGGAGAATCCAGGGCAAGAAAACAAGAATGTCCAGGGGCTTTCGCGGTGCCTGGCAGGGCTCCCCCCCATTCCATCCTCTTGTCTGTGTTGGGTCACACCCCCCAGAGGCCGGCGGGCTGGATAGTGAGTCTCCCAACGCTACTGCCTTTGTAGTGACTCCCCAGTCAGAGAAAACCAGCCAGGTACAACAATTACTTTTTTTTTCCTAGTGTCTTTGATTAAAAAAAAAAAAATACAAAAGCAACATGTAAAACTATCTTTTTTGTAATTAAAAAAAATTTTTTTTTTTGGGCGGCTCCTGTGGCTCAGCGAGTAGGGCACCGGCCCCATATACCGAAGGTGGCAGGTTCAAGCCCGGCCTCGGCCGAATTGCAAAACAAAAAAATAGCTGGGCGCTGTGGTGGGCGCCTGTAGTCCCAGCTACTAGGGAGGCTGAGGCAAGAGAATCGCTTAAGCCCAAGAGCTGGAGGTTGCTGTGAGCAGTGTGATGCCACGGCACTCTACCCAGGGCGATAAAGTGAGACTCTGTCT